>BPLR01012562.1:0-110459 GCA_021605095.1 Caerostris extrusa
ATATAATAGCATCTGTTATTATAGCACTCAAAATGTGAAACATTTTCTTTTACGCTTAAGATGATTTAGATGAAAATGACAAAGAAAACAATGAATCGATTTTTTGGAGCCGAGATATCTTCTAATGAAACAAACTCGGTGCTCACATTCTATCATTAAAACAAAACTGAAAGGTTGGTTCGGAATCCACCTAAACTGTAGGTCCCGGTTTAATTAGCCTAAAACGTGCACAAATGACCGTAGAGCGACAAACAAACCAACCTTCAATAGCGCAACAGCCCCATGGTGGACCAAGGGCCGCTCACCTGCTGAATTCGAAACAGGAGATAGTTCTTTTTAAGGGTAAGGGTTGTCAGTCCTACACTCCAACTGTCATATTAGAATGGGACCTGCGGTTTAAGGTGGATTCGAAGCATTACAAATATCCATTGCACAACGGGACTCGAACCCTGTGGCAGCGATTGTCAGAGCACTGGTCACTCGGCCATATCTTATATATATAGCATATTTATTATTTTGTTTTAATATAATATTGTAGAAAAGAACATTATATTTTTTTTTTATATTATTTCAGATAAATTCATTATTTCATAAATAGCAATTACTTACTGCTTTAATGCTGTTATACTATAAATAATTAAATAGAGAATTATTAGTTATTTATCATAATATAACCTTTTTTATTACTTTTAACACGTTAAGATCTCATTAATTTTAAAATAGATTTTGTTACGCTGTGGTAATATTATTTTCAATCCGTTTATTATCCATATGAAATTTATTTTGTTCCGTCTTAATTTTAAAATCTTCATACATATTAATTTAATTTTTCTTAATCTTGTTTGTTTAAGAACCTTAACTATCCAATTATAATTCGTTATCCGAAATCAGTTGACGTTGAAAAAAAAAAACATCCATAAAAATATTTCCAAAAAACATTTTTAATAAGTTACATTTCGCTTCTATTTTTTTTGGACGTTTCTGTCCTAATTAAGAAGAATTAATCTTTTCTTTTATGGTCATCATTTTTTGTCTAGCCATTGGAAAAAAATAAAAATTTCATGGACATTGTTATGAAAAATTCATTTTATCCATTTTTGCAATAAAAATAAAAAATTTTAAAGCGATACATTTGTGTTTCTTTTTCATATCTCATAATGAAACCCCAGGGTTATTTGTGTGATAAATTTATGAAAAGTAGACACTTTATTTTAATCTTCAGAAAATAATTCCTTTCTTAACTCTTAAATTAAAATAAAAATATTTTTAATTAAAAGATAGTAAATTTATATTAGAATTATTTTATGGATATTTATCAAATTCACGTTATATATAACTTAAACTATTATAATAATGATAATTTTGGATTTTTTTTTAAATAGTTAACATTACTATTATGGCATTTTTTTTGTTTTATTTATTGTCCTTATTTTATTGATCATTAAGTATATAATCTAATCAAAATATTAATATTAATATAATATGAATTTAACTACATTAAATGCCAGATATAAAATGGAATTTATGTATTTTAATACGATGATTTAGTGAAACTATTTGGTGAAAACTTGAAATAAGTAAACAGAGGAAAATTGATAACTCAAATCTCCATACATTTCTACATATATTTCTTTTTTGGTCAAAAAGATATTTATTCACAAATATGGTTTGATTCAACCAGTGTTAATTGTCAATGGACACATAAGTAAAGTCGCATCTATGAATAAGGGCAGAAGATTTTTGGGACCTGCATCAATTGTAGAACTACTCAAGCATCGCCCCCTCTCATATTTTAAATTGTTTTGATTTTACATTGGACGAGGTTTTCTTCTGAAACTCTTCTGTTCTTGAACTTTTTTTAGATGTTTATGGACTTGTGGATTTGGTCTAATAGCTAGAAAATATATCGGGATCAGAAACAACAGCATCCGTCTTCTTTTTCAAATAGATTCGAGATTCACAGCTTAAAACTGGCACGTCAATAACATGATAGCCTAAATGCAGGATTTCTTGTTACATATTTTTTAATCTATGCTGTATTTATCGCCAAAAGAAGTTCTATTTTAAAATTGCTCCATTTTAAGTTAGCAACAACCTTTTCTACTTTATTTGATGTGGTTAACTAATACATGAATCTATGCAAATTCAATATGGATAAACATATATTTCAAAGAAAACATTTTTTCGTATGACTTTAGTCAAATTGTTTTTATTTATCCATTTTTTAAAATCATTTTTGAGCTTGATTTCTGCCAAATTTGTACACGATCAAATTGCTTATATATGTTAATGTTATAATGTATATATGTTAATGATTTTAGACAATATTTAGTTGTGAGGCCCACAATCAAGTTATAGGGTGATCACAGCCGTTCATTAATAATGAAATAAAAATAATATTCTTAAAAGTTCTTCTATTCTGAAGCACAGTCTTCTGTTTTAAAAATTGCTCTAAATTCTTAAAATATATAAACTCAACTTAGTACAACTTTAAGATGTGGTAGTATTACGAGCTTATATGGGTGATTTTTTCAAAAGCTTCAACAATTTGCTGCAAAAATCTGCAGTTGCTTTCAGAATTTTTTCTAAATATATGAGAAAGAAAAACATCAACTGACAGGATGTAACTTTTGTTCAACAGCAGTTAAATTAATTAGCAGAATTTTTTTTTTTTGTCCTTATTACCCAAAGGTTATATGTGAATAATGCTTTTAAAAATGGGTAATTTGTGAGTATTAGATTTAAAATTCAAGTTAGTGGTTTACTGTACTTTAAATTATGAATTTAGTACTGTGTGAGGTCTGAAAGGTCTGCTGCTGTTTTACTGTATTTTCCCCTTGTGGATCCAGGTTAGAATAACTCACTGTAGCCCATGCATATCGTAAAAAGCGACTAAAATGAGTACCTATTGCCCGGGGATATAACCAGATGGGGTAAAGTCAGATTTTGGGGGCCCCATGTCTTTGTGCCGGAAGGACAAAAAAGAAGCTGCATTTTTTACCCTTTATCATGATGTCGTCGGCTTAAGGAACACACGGGTTCATAGACTTGGTCTAAATCTTGCTGTTAATCAAGTGGGATAAGAAACAGCAGCAATATATTTTTTCACCATGAATCGTGCCTATTTAAGGATTTAACTTCCCAATAATTTTCGAAATGAAATTCCATGTCAAAATGAAAATGGCAAATAACAAGATACGACTGTATATTATAAAATGATTGCCAGTCTATATAATCACAAAAAAGAAAATAATTAATTCATTATATTAGAATTTTATTCTATAATTACATTCAAACGTAAAATTAAGATTAATAATAATAATATTATTATTATAGACCTTCAACTTTATAAGTATATACCTTTATAAGTAGTCAAACTTATGTGTATGTACAAGTAGAACCACAACTTAATATAAATACAGTTTAAATATACTTTCCTGGCGGTTTAAATGAATTAAATTGTTAGGTTAAATATTACTATTGTACCACTTTGTCTAGTGGCAGATAACAAGGTAGAATATTATTTTCTTAGGGTTGCATATCGATTATTATTATAATATTCGTAATTTCACTTTAAAGTTAGCGGTTTTTACTCAAAAAAGGCCAACTGTATATTTAAAAATGCTTGCCAGTTTCAATAATTGTAAAAAAAAAAAAAGAATTAATTTTTATGTTATAATTTTCTATAATTACATTCAAATATAAAACTAAGATAAATAATAATAATAATTATGAGCCTGCATATATAAATAATTCTATGGTTACACTTGTGTACGAGTGCTTAATATATGTATACGTGGCATTAAATACACAATCATTGAGTTAATTAATTCATTAATTTATCCTAAATTGTACAATCATAACATGTCTTTAAACTAAAGCTGGATTGTGAAATAATCGTTAGGGACGAACAGCAGATTCTACTTATGAGAATTTCTAGTATACATAATTAATTAGCCGAATTATGTATATGTCTCAGTATTATATTTTATGAAACATTCATATTAGTGCCATTATGACCTGTTGAGATACGCGTATGCAGCATTACAATAAAATTTATTCATTAATAATTTCATACCACGAGTAAATTATCTATTTCCTGGATGAATATGAAAATCACTTTTTCTGTTACTATTAAACTGCAGATTTATATTTCTATTGAATGCTTTTAATTTGAATCCAGTGCTGTATCTCAATATTTTCAGAATCAAATTGTCCCTACTTTGAGATAATGACATACAAAATAGTTAACTTTTATTTTAATAGTTGAATAAGATGATTAAAAATTGTGATTTTTAGCCTGAAAAAGGGGAAATTGTATTCAAAACTTTAAATAAAATAGGTATAGTACTATAGGTATTTAGGCTTAAAAATAATATAGGTATTTATTTCTTATTTTAAAAGTTGACAAAAATTTCAGCGATGGCAAAAGAACAATTTTCGAATATACTATAAGAATTATGCAACGTAGAAATTGTGCAATTGTGCATTATGAAATTACATATTCTAAAACATTCTTTGATTACTCATGGAAAAATTAATTACTAATTAATTAATTAATTATAGTTGCTGAGCCTTACCAGACGTAATAATGGATGTGATTTTATATAATAATATTTTTGTATCATATTTCATGTTTAAAGTAAAATTTCTATTTTTATGAATTGAATTGTACTGACTGGCGTAGCGCTATCATGTGAAGGACTTGAGAACTTGAATCATGAATTACTGCAGATGAGTTATTGCCGAGGCGCGAACAGAAGTTTCGAGCGTGCTTTTGTTGGCGAGCAATGGCTGACGTCAAGCCCTTTCACTTTGATGGGTTTCCGTATAATTGAATTGGAGAGCATTCCAGTCAGGGTGTTTCAATTGAAGTGGGGCAGTTCGTGCCACAGAGTCATGTGAAAATATAGCTTGTCTTGTATGTTTGTAGTATTTTAGTTTTTATGGGTTTAAAATAAAACCTGTGTTTAACAAAAAAAAACCTACGATTAATTGTTTTAGATTTACAACAGGTACCACAGAGTTATATATTGAATAATTGATTAGCATATTGATCAGCAATTGTTAAGTGATTTAAAATAGACAAAAACCGAAGACTACATAAAAGAACACAAGCTCTTTTCTTTCAAGAAAAACAAGTTCCTTTATAAACGCAAATCAATCAAGAGCTAAGCTTATTAAGATCTTTGATTAAAATAGGATTTTTGAAGAAGATTCAGAACACTATAAATTAAACTTTTTGCTATTTTTTAAAAATATAATAGTTATTTAGAGTAAGTTCAATTACTTTTTGCTGTTTCAAGACGATAATAGTTATTTAGAGTAAGGTCAATTACTTTTTATTAAGATTTTAAATTTATATATTTTTTTAATTTATCAAAAGATTGCAGGAAAATTATTTTTTCAATGTTTTTTATATTCTTCCCGTAAAATGCAAAACAATGTTGAAAAATTGAGCTTAACTTTAATTACTTGGAGTTTTGAACAATTAATTCCTTGTGAACAATTGGAGCTTTGCTTTAACCCTAAAAACAACTTCCCATTTTAAAAAAGTGTATGATTTTATTTAACATTTTTAAATAAGGCTTTAATATATTTAGTATTTATAGTGATGCTTTTTTACTCTAGTTTCTATTACTAAATAATTACTCAATAATTCTAGTTTTAATATATAATTCTAGTTTTTATTACTAAAGTTACTGTTGACAATATTTTTACATACTGAACGTAAAATGCAAAAAACTATGTTGAACAATTTCCTATGCTTTAACTTTAAAAACGACTTTCCATTAAAAAAAAAGTGTACGATTTTGTTAAACATTTTAAATAATGCTTTAATATATATAATATTTATAGATGATGCTTTTTACTCTAGTTTTTATCTGACATATTCTCTAAAATCACGAAATACAAAGTTCTAAAAAAAAACATTATAAATAAATTTGTAATACTCTCTTTAAGTCCGGTGTTATCAGAAGTTCTTCCTATGTTGTTGAAACTTTAATCCGCCATAATCTAAAAAAAAAAAGATATTGCTTCTGTGTTTATCTTTCGACGTCAGCTTTATCTTGTGTAGGGTAAATAATGAATTAAAGATGAGGTATTAAGGGTTTTTTCGGCCGTCACAGCCTTCTATTTTTTCAATTGTAAATATCGATCCATCGCCAGCTTATAATGATGATATTAAAGAACCATCACGTGCTGGTTATTTTTTAAATTAACTAACATAAATAAATAATCGTTTTTATCGCGCAGATTTTTTTTTTGCTACTCATGCATTAATAATAAATGCAGATCGTTATTAAGTTTAACACAAAAATAAGTTTGTGCCCTTTTTTACTCAATCGATATTAAATTTGATGGATAGCTGTTGGTCCTCAATCAATAAAATCGTTTTTAATGGGATTGGCTTTTTTTAAATCCTACTAGTAAAATGCCTTTACATTATTTCTGTTAGTTATATATGGTAAATTTTATTAGATATACCTTAATGCTATCTAAAATATTTTTTTGCTTGGTACCAAACAAAATTCTTTGTCTAGTTAAGTTTGCCACATTCGCATTGAATATAATGTATACTTTGACGATGAATTGTTTATATTTAATAAAGTTTAGGTTAGATTAGATGTATATATTTCGTGAACTTGTAGAGTTCTTCTATTAACTTCAAATTTCTTCCCTGTCTTGTTTGCCACATTTGCATTGAATATAATGTTTTTTTGACGTTGAATAGGTTTATGTTCCACGAGCTAGAGAGTTCTTCTCTTAACTTCAAATTCTTCTCTGTCTAGTTACGTTTACCATATTTGCATTGAACGAAATAATACAAGTTTTGACGATAAATTGGTTTATATTTATTAAATAGGTTTATATTTCCAGAACTAGAAGAGTTCAAATTCCTTGTTTAGTTAAATTTGCCACATTTGCATTGAAAAAAATGACGAATACTTTCATGATGAATTGGATTATATTTATTGAATAGGCTTATATTTCACGAACTAGAACAGTTCCCTTCAAATTTCTTCATAGTCTAGTTAAGTTTGCCACATTTGTTTTGAACGAAATAATCTGTATATTTTGGTCATGAATTGGATTATATTTAATGAATATGTTTATATTTCATGAACTATGAGAGTTTTATCTTAACTTCAATTTCCTTCCCTTTCTAGTTAGGTTTGCCACATTTGCATTGAATGAAATAATGTATACTTTGGTGATGAATTGATTTCTATTTCACGAACTAGGACAGTTCTTTTCTTAACTTCAGTTACGTTTGCCATATTTGCATTTACTGAAATAATCTATGCTTGGTGATTAATTGGTTTATATTTCATGAAGTAGGAGAGTTCTTTTCTTAACTTCTATTAAGTTTGCCACAATTGCATTGAATGAAATAATGTATAATTTGATGATGTATTGGTTTACATTTAATAAATAGGTTTATATTTCACGAACCAGGAGTGTTCTTCAATTAACTTTAAAATATGCAGTCATTTTATTATCTTGTCTTTCTTATAAAAACATTTTCAGGATTCATATTTTGGTTTTAAAATGGCAATATAACCAATAGTCGTCGCGAAATTTCCAAAATTCGTTGCATTTATGTATTAGAAAAATTTTTCTCCAATTTCAGATTTTGTATATCTTGAAAATTTTTACATTTGTCACTTATCCACAAAAAATATTTCATCGTCAATGTTAATCTGAATACCAACTTATATCTTTTATAGCAGAATTTCATGAAGTAATCAAGTAATATTATACTAAATATTATTGTAAATAACCCGCCGTCCATTAAAAGTATGATAATTTTACATTATCTTTGATTAACCTTCTTATACTTTTGATTTTCGGTTGCACTATATATATATATATATATATATATATAATTCATGCTAAAATAATCTTTAAAAGTACTAAATATCATTATATCATATATACAATGAAATTATATCAAAATTTTAATCTTTCAAACTCATGTATTATAGAAAAATTAAACAATATCAATCATAATATAATATAAGTATGTGTATTGTCTCTTACATAATTATTAACAAATTTAATCAGACGATATTTTAAATTGATGAAACTTTGATATTTAAATATGATTATTTTCGCAATCCAAACCAGAACTTAATTTACAATTTAATGGAATTTAAATTAAAACTTAATCTGCTCAAGTAATTATTTTAAAAGTCATTGACTAAAGCTTTCTGAAATCAACATTATTTGCTGAAATGTAAAAGGGGCAAATTTTCTTATCTAAGATCTCTTTCAATGGGATTGACTTAATTTTTAGAAAGTTCTTTAGATTGCTTTAAATATCTAATTGTATTAATTATGAAAACCTTTACTGAGGCTTTAAAAACTTTTACTTATTAATGAAAGTATTGTTTTTTAGTATTTCTAAAGTATATATATAGCATATTCCTTTAGCATATATTTTCTGCATTTGACAATTTCTTTTCATAATAACAGTCCTTTTTTAATCATTAATTTATTTATTTTGATGTATAAAACCCATTTTCCTATAGTTATGAAATCTATTGAATTTAAAAAATTGTAGCAATAGCATGAACCTCCCTTTAAGAAAATCGGTCAAGAGAAGGGGTCAGCTTCCCTCACTTCTCACTAGAGTCGACACTTCTTCAACCCATGGTCTATCATCCATCACTATGCAGCAACTCATCAAGTAGTCCATATCCCACCCGTAATTGTTTCGATATGAGAAGGTCGAACAGACAATGGCTAATTTCATGAGGTCTCATTATTCATGACACTTAATATCTGTTGTCCGATTTGAGTGACAGGTTGTTCTCATTAGTACAAAAACATTAATTGCATGTAATATAACTGTCCACAAGAATGCTTATTTGTTGTCAAGTTTGTGTGATGGGTTGTTATTGCGTACTTGTTAAAGAATATACATTCCTGTCTCCTAGGAAAGAAATTCTACAACTCTTCTCGTGGAAAAATGCTACAATATATATAAACATCTATGCATAATAAAATATATGCTATTATATCCAATTAATAACCCAATACAAAATGCATAGAGTTATGTATATTAGTGAATAGATTGTTTTACTGGAATAGATGTGTTACAAAAAAAATTTAGGTTTTCTAAGATTACTGTATATAATAAAAATACAAAACTTCATCAACAAATAATAAATGGCAAAAATACAGGATGTCGTAGACAGACAATTTTAGAGACACAAAAATATTTCAAACTAAAACTCTTTTCATGCTACAAAATCACTTAATGATGCATGAATTAACAAGCCTAATGAGACAGAAATAATTGCTCGACGTGTTTCTTTCGAAGAAGAGGCATTATTCACAAACGTACGTGAGAAACAACAAACAAAGGTCAACACCCCACTTTCCACAATGAAATACAAAAAAAAAAAAAAAAAAACTGAATCAATTCCATGGATATTCAATCAACTGTGATTGTATAACCTTAACGAATGTTATTCGAGAGTTTTAACGAGAAACTTTTGATTGGATTGGACGAGGAGGGTTTTGATATTGGAGATTCGACGAAATATGAGAGAGGCGAGAGAGAATCGTTGTCGAGTTTTATAATGACGAATTTTGACACGTTTGGTGAACGAGAATCGAGAAGGGTTATTCTCGATGCCAAGTTCTTTCAAGGATGTCAAATTAAGGGATTATCTGTCGGCAGAGAGAAACAGAATTATAAAGATAAGCAACTAAAAGGAAAGCTGTGGGTTTTTCTCGGTGAAATAAATATTCAAATCTTCTGCTTTTTCTGTTTGTTTAGAATATAAATAATCTGAAAATTAATTTTTAAAGTCTAGATGATAATTAATATTTATTTCCTGCATGTTCGGTTTATTCTATAAAATAATTTGTTACTGACTGTATTATAGCTCATCGTGCATTTATAATAATGTACTAAAAAATAATTCATAAATATATTGAGATTAGAGAAGAGTTATTCGCGATGTCAAGTTCTTTCAAGGATGTCAAATTAAAGGATTATCTGTCGGCGGAGAGAAAAAGAATTATAAAGATAAGCAACATAAAAGAAGGCTGTGGGTTTTTCTCGGAGAAATAAATATTCAAATATTCTGCTTTTTCACTTTGTTTTGAATATAAATAATCAGAAAAAAATTTAATTTTAATGTTTGGATGATAATTAATATTTATTTTCTGTATGCTCGGTTCGTTCTATAAAAGAATTTATTTCTTACTGTGTTATAGTTATTGTATAAATGTAAATTAATGTACTACAAAAATTAATATTGTGTGTAATATTTATTGTAATATACTACAAAAATTAATTCATAAACATATTGAGATTATAGATTCTCGATGTTAAATTATTTTAAGCATGTTAATTTTTAAATATATGTAACAATGAAGGTTGCAGTTTTTTCTTTGAGATAAATAAGTATTGTAGTGTGCAGATTGAGTAACCAGATTGTAGCTGAGTGTGGTTGGGTAGAGATACTTGAGGCACAGGTGGCAGAACTCACAACTTTATTTACTCACACATAAACACTACACACCTACATTTAGAGGCATACACTATATAACACATTTAAAGACAGATAATTATAGATTTGTGGAAAGATTCCACTTCTAAGCCGAAATTCCGACACTCTGCTAAGCGCAGCATGCAGGAAAATATACTTCCTGTCCCGGAGAGGATCTTTTACGACAACTAATACGCAGAATTTCTCTAGATATATTTCTTCTCAGGATGAGAGACATTGTAATCTTTTGTTTTTGGTTTCTTCCCAAAATGTTGTTGATATTTATTACTTGCACTAGTTACTTTCTAGTTTTATCTCCAAATAATTTTCATATATGTTATTTAATGTGTTTTTTATTTTGTTCTTGATTGGTTTAATTAAGAACGTCACACCTCTGAACGAACTGTTCCCGGAATAGAATATTCCGAGGATTGTATTTGATATGGATAGGGACATCTCATTGGCCTCTGTTTTAAGACGGGTGGCATATTTACATGCTGGGTTTGTCAATCGATTTGTAATTACCCATTTATCAGATCTGGCGCTGTTCAGACAAGCAATGATTCTCTTTCAGGACATCTGACTAAGGGGAGGGCTTTATGATGGTGATTCTGACCTTATAGGCAAGTACTAACGCCATTTCAGGAATATGCAGTGCTCGTTGAGCTCCATGGTGGACGGTGGGTTATAGGAGATGAATATCTTTTATGCTTTAAGCCTTCTTCTTTTTCAGAACTTTTTCCCCCACGGTGAAGAGCTCACAAACTGGCAGGTTCGAATCCTGGCGGTGGTAGAGAGATGTTTGTTAGTGGTTCGGAAACCACGTTGAACTGTAGGTCCCGGTCTCAGTAGCCTAAAGTGTGCACAAAATGACCATAGATCGACAAACCAAACCAATCCTCTCCGAGTGAGAGTTTGTAGTCCAACTGACCATTTCTCCTGTTCGGCACTGGGGTAGTGTTAGAAGTATTGGAATTATAGTATTTATGGTTACAGTATTTATCTTTTTCCAGTATTTGAATCTTCTTCCATTGAAAAGTTTGGAAGAAAATTCCATTGAAAAAAATTAGAAGAAAATTCAAAAGTTTGGAAGATAATTCCATTCAAAAGTTTGGAAGATAATTCCATTCAAAAGTTTGGAAGATAATTCCATTCAAAAGTTTGGAAGTATTGTGATATTTAAAAATAATAATTAAAAAAAAAAATCTTTAAATAATTGTAAATTTATTTATATATTTCACGTTCATTGCCCATTAAGAAATGGTTTTGTTTTTATTGAAGTTTAAAAAAAGCGTTCACACATTCATACGATACTCTATAAATATAATAATGTACCAAAAAAATTCCCTTCATAAATATATTATAATTAAGATGTGCTATGAAAAATACCTAATGGGAAAAATGTGAATATTTAGAGAAACTATATTACAATCGTTATTGACGAGTTGATCCATTAAAAAGTTTTATAATGGTAGGAAATTTTGACATGTTTAAAGAAAGAGGATTAGAGACAGGTTGTTCAAAAAAATGTCAAATTCTAAAAAAAAAGGATGTCAAAATGTCAAATTGGACTTTTATTCATAATGGAATGGCATTAGAGACATGTTATTCTCGATGTCAAACTCTTAAGAAGGATGTCCAATTGGACACTTAATGGCAGCCAAAAGAGAAATATAAAGTCTGGGGGGGGTTCTTTCAGAGAAATGTAGGTTGGTTTACATGTGGTTATGATATTGATTAAGGAGACCTTTTTTATTTTTAGTTCTCTTTTCAGTTCTGCTTTGGAGCAAATAGTCATGAGTAAAAACAGAATTTCACTTAGAAAAATGGAGTTATTGTTTTTCTAAGAAAGTAATTAACATTTATTTCTTTTATGTTCCTTAAGGATTATTAAAAACTTCTTGCCGCACGAAATTGCTCCGTTTGTTAATGCAAAGTAATTATGAGATATTTTGGGATCAAGATAATGTAATAAGATGAAAAGAATTTCTTGATCTTTCGTTGGAACATTCTAGTGAAAATATAAACTATTGAGGAAAACTAAATTTTTGACAATTATACCATGTAGTAATCTTAAATTAATATTTCCAATGTAATAAGCATTCACTTTTGTTAAAGAACTAAATTCACATTTTAAAATTTAATTTTTCAGTAACTAATCATGAAACTTCTTGTGACTTTCAAGTTAGCATGACTTATTGGTTTAATACTTAAAATATATTTCTGTTATTTAACAGAAATTGAGTTTGTTATTCCTGTTATTTAATAAAAATTGTTTGTTATTCCTCTTATTTAAGAGAAAATATTTTTGAAATACGTACAATGACAAAGTGTAATTTCTATAATATCATAAAAACTAAGTCTAAAATATATTTATTAATTATCAGAAACATATTTAAGATATATAAATAAACTAATTGATTCATTAAACATACACTTCTTATGAAAATATTTTTTTAATTGCTGGGTTTTTTTAATAAAGAAATAAAGTTCTTTTTTATGTGGAAAAAAAAAATGAAATAATACGTTTCTTTTTTTTTTTCTAATATTTTATATTTAATTATTTTTTTAAAACTGCAAAATTTGCTATAACATCTCGTGCTGTAAAAAAGTCATGCAATTTCTTTTAATATATGATTACTTTATTCTTGATGCTGAATTTCTTGTATGAATTGGCAGTCAAATAAATATTAAATCAAACAAACATAAATTAATTTAATGCTGGTTTAATTTTTAAATTAATACATATCTAATATATAAAATTCTCGTGTCACAGTGTTTGTTGCCAAACTCCTCCGAAACGGCTAGACCGATTCTTATGAAAATTTTTGTGGATATTTGGTGGGTCTGCGAATCGGTCGTAATCTATTTTTAAACCCCTAAGTGATAAGGGTGGCCCCCTAAATATTTTTAATTTTTTTGGCAAAACAATGTAGTGTTAACAATGTAGTCGGTAACAATGTTTTTTTTTTTTTTAATTTTTTAGTCATGACATTACAAGCGCGTGTGTTTAAACAAAAAATTAAAGTCTTTAATCGGCTTCATTTTTTTTTTACTTTTATTTAATTAAGTGATCTTATATAAATCAACACTTGTGGCGAACTCGCGCCAACAACGGCCGTTGCTTTACGTGTATATATTATACGCAACATTTTTGTGGGAATAGTTTTAATTTAAAAGAGAAATATTTACGTGTTTCATCATTGTTAAAGGTAAGCCAAATAATAAGAGAACAAATACTGTTATATTTGCACGTGTAGCGCGTGTTAATGTCTTAAGTTAATGTTTTGTTAAGTTATATTCTTTCCACGTGTAGCATTAAATTATATTTACACGTGTAGCGTGGGTTAATGTTTAGTTAAGCAAAATTGGCAACTTTATTATTGTTCTAAGAAAATAAAGATGGCTGTTATTGCGTCGTGAACTGCAGTACAATACTGCAGAAATGGCAGCGATTGTTACTCGCCATGTCCCACTACTGATGAACAAAAAACTATTTACGACCGCATTATGCTGTCAGTTTCGCAGGCCAAGGGGGATTCTTTTTTTTTTTGGATGCACCAGGTGGAACTGGCAAGACATTTCTCATTTCGCTACTTCTTGCCGAGATACGATAAAAAACGGCATCGCATTGGCCGTTGCATCATCTGGGATTGCAGCCACTTTATTAGATGGAGGCAGAACAGCTCATTCAGCATTTAAGCTGCCACTGAATATACAAAATAATCCAGATGCAGTGGGCAATATAAAGAAGCAATCGCCCATGGTCACAGTGCTGAAACAGTGTAAAATTATCATCTGGGATGAAGAATGCACTACAGCACACAGAGAGGCATTGAACAGGACATTGAAGAATATAAAAAACAACGACAAACTATTTGGCGGCACTCTGTTACTCCTTTCAGGTGATTTCAGGCAAACACTTCCTGTCATTCCACGTTCAACGTACGCTGATGAGATCAACGCCTGCTTAAAAATCGTCACTGTGGCGTAATGTTGAAAAATTACAACTAAAAGTAAACTTACGCGCGTTCAAATGCTTCAAGATCCATCCGCTGAAACTTTCTCAAAACAACTGTTAGATATTGGCGATGGAAAAATTGCTGTACACGATGTATGAACACAACTGGATGCATAAAATTGCCGACAGACTTCTGCACAATCATCGACTCGCAAAATAATCTCATCGACCCTATATTTCTCGATATATGCACACAATTCAAAAATCTTGATTGGTTGGTAGAAAGAGCAATTTTGGCAGCAAAAATGTGGACGTCAATAGTTTAAATTCCCGAGAGTTCCAATTCCAATTTACAATTGTTACCAGGGAACTTGGTGTCATACAAATCTATCGATACAGTTTGCGATGCCAATGAAGCTGTAAATTATCCAATTGAGTTTTTGAATTCATTGGATTATGCCACCGCATCATTTACAATTAAAGGTTGGATCTCCGGTTATTTTGATTCGTAATTTGAACCCACCACGGCTGTGTAATGGAACATGATTAGCCATTAAAAAAGTAATGAAAAATATTATCGAAGCCAGCATTTTGAATGGCAAGTACCGAGGCGAAAAAATATATTGCTGCCACGAATCCCTATGATTCCCACAGATGTGCCAATTGAATTCAAACGTATTCAATTTCCAATTAGATTGGCATTCGCAATGACAATCAATAAGTCGCAAGGCCAAACGATGTCTGTTTGTAGCTTAAATTTGACCACACCATGTGTTTCCCACGAACAACTATACGTGGCATGTTCGCGTGTGGGTAAACCATCCAGTTTGTTTGTGTTGGCTAAAGACGGACTAACCAAAAAATATTGTACACTCCATTGCACTTAGAGATTGATTATTTTTTAATTGCCTTAATTAGTAGTAAATATGTAAATAACTTTTTTTGATGCATATACAGCTATTATATAATGTAATTTAAAATATATTTCTTAATTTATTAAAGTATAAAGGATGAAATAAATAAATGATTAGTGTATTATCATTTTATACGCCGTCATTGTTCATTCCATTCCTCTTCCAATCATAACCACATTTCCACACACTTATAGTAAGTTAGTTTTTTTTATTTAACATTTTAGTATGCATATGGGAAAACAACGTTTGCCGGGTCAACTAGTATACATATATACCAATGATCAATAACCCAAAAAAATGAACTATCAAATTCATTAGCCACAGGAATATATCAAAATCTGGTAAATCTAGAATTTCGTGAAAAAGGAATTGCCTAAATATTACAAAAAAAGTACTACCGAATTTTAATAGCCACCAATGTTTCATAACTCTAAAACTTCATGAAGAAGCAATTGTTGAAATACTTCAAGATGAGGTATTTTGCACTTTAGGGGGTTCCGCTTTCGCGAAGTTTCGTGCCAAATGGAATCGCCAAAGGGCAGTGAAAAATTAGACTTAGGCTATTTTATTTGATTAGCAGGAGATTTGGCGAAAACCGCAAAGGAAAAAAAAATCATCAAATAAACAAGCGGAAACTTAAAGTGCAGAACTCACAGTAGAAGTACTACCAAATTCTGACAGTTGAATGTATGTTTGTAAAGTGATAATTAAATTAATTTTTATAAAAAATAAACTGAACTTTAGACGCTGTTTTGAGAAAATAGAAACAATAATCTACTTCTATTTAGAAAAGATATTAAAAACACTTGGCATAGAATATGTTACCGAACTATTTCCAATAAAAGATGCAGCCTTTCAGAAGATAATTTATGCTTCTGTTGAGAATTGGAGAATCATTTCACTATACAACAAATTATTCTCTTACAGAATCTTGACATCTTAAGATCTCCTCGCGACATTTTTACTTTAAGTGGTATAGAAATACAATATACAACTCAAGGACCGGATGAGAAATCATCATTACATAAACTTCACAAAAGAAAATGAACAATTAATCATCTCTTGAAACCATTACTCCTGAAATAAAAATTAGGTTCTGTCACTCACTCCTTACAATACAGTTTTGTTTTTTATTCTCCGTAGATTGAAAACTGTCATTATATTCTGTATACCATGCTATGCTATGATTATAAATATAATATAGAATATATCGTATTTGTGTATATATATATTCTGTATTTTATATATATATATATATATATATATATTCTGTATTTATTTTATATATATATATATATATATATATTCTGTATTTATACGTTTCGCTTCACCCATGTTTATATTAGATATATAGTACCATAGGATTTATTTTTTTTTATTGTAATTCATTGTACTCCTGTAATTTAATATTTGAAAGGTTTTTTTTTAATTTATTACTTTTTTTGCCATCATCTTTTGTAAGGGGCTACATATTCCTGGATATAGGGGCAAGGTGAAGAGTAAAGTAAAACAAGTAATATAAAAACAAATTTTCATTCATTACGTTTATCTGACGCCATCTATTGGTAGATATATGCCATTTAAATCTAAAAGAAACTAAAATTAATGAATTAAATTTAATTACTGAATTAATATTTGAAAAACTGTATTAACATCAAGTGTCATCCACTACAACTTCAAAAATGGACTGCAGTGGAGCTATTCTAAACCGGAACCCACGGGGCTAGCCTTGTTCTTTTTTTTATCTATTGTCCCTGAAGATTATTTTAATATCTGTAATAATTATAAAATACAAACATTTTAAATTCTATTTTTCATTAGATTGGATTCAATAAGAAAAGAAAAAGGAATTCTTTATCAAAATTTCAACACTCTTTAGAGAAAACATTTGACAAAAATAGCATTTAATTCTAATTCGGAAGATTAAATTTCTTTGGCGAAATTCTAAAACAATGTGTGGCGACAGATTGCCTTGGAGAGTTTTATAATGATCCCCTTTTTTGACATTTTTGCCGAGGTGAAGGACGGAAGAATGTAATTCGTGATATCAAATTTTTTTCCGAAGAAGATGTTAAATTAAAGGATTATGTGCTGACAGAATTTGTGGAAGATTAAAAAAAAAAAAACTCCAGCCCAAGTAATTTTGTAATAAAACAAAAATTGGCGCATTTTTTCTCTCGACAAAATTAAGAACTCTTCATTTGGAACTTTTCATTGAGATAAACAAAAGAAGATAGCTTCCAATTAAAAGTCGAAATGACGTTTTATTCAAAGGGTAATTAATATTAATTCCTGGTGGTATTCATTTTATTTCGGGAAAGCTTTTGTTTTGCACTGATGTTGTTACTTCAGGTGTATTGAATCTGAATTAGATTCTTGAGAATATTTACTTTGAATAGAGTGAATAATTAGTTTTATAATAACACATTCGTTGCTGTAAATGTTGAATTGTTAATTCAGTGATTACTTTGAAATAAGTATGTGATATGTGAATAAATTTGCAGAATCGACGTTAAATAATCATAGCTAAAAATTTTTTAATTAGATACTTTTTTACAATTGTTTTCATTTATTTCTATTTTTTTTTTTCGCGTCCTGTTTATCACTTACTTTTAATTATGTCGTTAATTCCTTTAAAATAAACTTTAGAAATTGTAATGTATTAATTACATTGAATTGAATTCTTTTAAATTGTTGTAAAATTGATGCATTACTCACTTATTCCAAATAAATTCTGCTATTTGGCTACACATACAATGGACTTTTTGATCAACACCATATATTTGACTTATTCGACGTTGAATACAACAGAATTATAGTAGCTACAATATTACTCAGGACGCAGTTCAGGGATCTTGTAATATTTCTCTCACGAGAAGAGATATACACTTACACTCAAGAGCCAAAACATTATGACCACCTCTCAATAACGAGTTGGCCCACCTTTGGCGCGCAACTCAGTTTCAACCCGCCTTGGCATGGATGCCACAAGTCCTTGATAGATGGCCGGAGACAGTTTGTACCAGATGTTTAAGCAACGGCCACGCAAATCCGAGATATTGCGAATTGGTGGTCTTTGAACTCTGAGCTGCCGTCCCAGGACATCCCAAATGTGTTCTATCGGATTAAGATCCGATGAGTTAGGCGACCAGGACATTAACTGGAATTCAGCATCATGTTCCTGGAACCACTCCAACACAATTTTAGCCTTGTGACAAGGGGCGTTGTCCTGTTGGAACATTCCATTTCCAGCTGGAAAACAGAGGCCATGCAGGGGTGCAACTGGTCCGCAATGATGTTCAGATACCCTGTAGCATTCATGGTCTGCTCTACCACAACCACGGGTCCCAGAGACGCCCAAGAGAACGTCCCCCAAAGCATAATAGCGCCACCACCGGCCTGTGTATGACCTACTGTAAATTGAGGGAGCAACTGTTCGCCTGGAAGACGGCGTATCCCTGACACGGCCATCGGCGTGATGAATGACAAACAGTGATTCATCTGACCAGGCAGCTCTCTCCCACTGATCCATGGACCAGTCACGATGTTCCCGGGCCCAGCGCAGGCGCAGTTGGCGATGACGCTTGGTCAGCAAAGGCACACGAGTGGGACGTTTGCTGCGTAGCCCCATATCCAACAGTGTCCGCTGAACAGTGTGATCCGATACTATTCTACATGGCCCTGCATTGTATTGGGCTGTCAGCTGAGTCACTGTCTGGCTCCGGTTTTGCGAAACAGTCTCCAACGACCTTTTTCTTTGATTGCGTGTGGATGTCCAACACCATGTGCTACTGCTGGTTTCACCGTCATTCATCCACTTTGCATAAGTACTAACAACTGTAGATCGTGAACAACCCACGAGTCGTGCAGTTTCGGAAATACTTGTTATTTAAAATCATCAAAATAAGTTGAGTTCATTATTTTTGTTTATTCCATTGCATTTGTGTTTATTGCTACCACGATGTTTTTTCGAAGAAAAGAAAATTATTGAAACTATGAATAAAAAAAATTAGTTTTATCTAAACAATAAGTAAGTTTATTTAATTTAATTTCCTTGAAATAAAAACTAATTACTATGAATTTTTCAGTTTCAACTACGAAATATTATTTTTATTAATATATTAGTATTTTTTTCATCTTATCGAAAAAAATCTGTATTGGTTTATTTTAATTCTGTTATTAAATAGTTAAAAGTAAATCTCATTTTTAAAGTTTACTTACACAAGTACGTGCGCATTGGAAACAAAAATCTTACAAAAATATTGTTTCATATTTCTATGTTTGATTAGCTTTTTTATAATACTGGAAAGATAAATATTTACTAGAATTTATTTGTTAATTTTTTTGCATAACAGTAAAGTAAATAATTTTTCACAAAATATTTTTATAATTTAATACTACGAAAAATAAATAAATATTTTTCACTGTAATATCGAATAGAAATATTTCTTTGATAAATTCTTTATTATTTGATCAATTCATATTTCATTTCAAAGCAAATATTTTTTATATTGTTTGAAATTTTCTGTTCTGTCAATTTTATGTTTATAATACTTTTTTATAAAAGCTTTTAATGATAGTTAATTAAATATAATTTTAACTAAAAAATTATAATTAATTAAAAAATAATGCAAAATAAAATTCAAATTTGAAAATTTCTCTGATATAAAATAATTAAAAATAATTGAAACATTTTAGTTTTTAATCTTAATAACAGTATTAATTGGAAAAACTATATATTCTTTCTTTGTTTGATAATGAATTTTTATATTTAACAATCACCCATAAAAAGGACCTTTAAATATTTTTAAAAAATAACTTATACGTATAAATATAATAATCCACCTTTATAAAAATTCAGAGAGAATAAATAATTTAATTAATTAATCTATTAATGATATTAATAATAAACAACCTTTTTATTGTTTTATTTCATGATTTGAAGATATAATTTGGGCTGCCTTGAGGCAGAAAATAAAACATTTTTTAACATTTATTTTTGGTTATATTTATAAATAAAAAAGAATTTAGAATGTAAAAAATAAATGTTAGGCTTATATAATATACTTTAATCAAATTAAAAAAACATCAAATTTTAAAAACACACAATAGCATAGATTATAAAATTTACAATTTTAATTTGTAAAAAAATTTCAAAAGACAAATAAGAAACTGGAGACATATGTGGTCATTCTATATGACGTCAGTTATAAACATCATCACTTCACCAGATGGCGCTAAGTATAAGACTGAATAAAATTTCAATTTAAGAATATAAAAATGGAGTTTTTATTTTATTAAAAATAATTAATGGGTCATTGTCTGGAACTTTGGCTGCTAATCAGTTAAAAATATTAATGAATTCACAGGGGGAAATCAGAACTCTGAGATAGACAAAGATCATTTGCTATGCTGCCCTTTATTGAACGTAGAAACCTTATACAAAAGATATTGGCGGACTTTCAACTATTTATTTGCTAGAGAAGAAATATTTAATAATGATCCTTTTATACTCAATTTGTTTCTTTCATATGTGTATTTCATGATCGAATAATCACTCGACAGACTTTTAGGAGTGACTAGTTTACATTTGCGCGCTGTATGGAAAAATAACAGGGGAAATTTTGTCATGAATATTTATGTGAGAAAATCTATATATATGCTGTCCTCAAAACCATCAAATTTTCTAATTTATAAATACAGTAATTGCAAAAGACACTGCAAGTGGATCCAAACTTCAACCTTTCTGCACAACATTTGCCCATATTGCTCAATAAGTTAATTGCTCATATTATACAAGCTCCGTTCATCTTCACTTTCCGCATATTTTAAAAAACTGTACTTAATTTTCTTATCATGAACTACTCATTTTTATATACAACATTTGTGAATCTCATTTGATTTCTTTACCAACTCTATTACATTAGATGCATGTCTACAAACTCCGAATTCGTGTAATGATGCATAATTTTTAAAATCCCAACGGTAAGTGACGGGTACGCCACTGACGATTTTGTAGATTGTTTTAAAATTTTACCATCTAAACACGAAATTTCCAGAACCATATGCCATGGCATAAAATTTACTTCGGTTTCGCTCTATCGTCTTTTACAATTTAGCCAGATATTTTCGAGAATTATGTATTGCTAATAAAATATAAATTGAGTAAAACGACAAAGTTACAATTATATTCATTTTTAATATTGTCGAATATTATAATTATGATTAAATTAAAATCTTACTTAATAAATTCAATACGTTTTTATTCTTGCAAAATTGCGGAAATTTCTTATCGTCACATAATCCAAATTTTAATAAATAGTGTAATTTAAAATTTAAAAGATTATGTAGCACATATATTATATAGCAATTATGAAGCATATATAAAATTTATAATATATATTAACCCTTTTATTTTTGCTTTTGTAAACTTGTATTTAATTGAATAGTCAAAAATAATATCTAAAATGACTAGATATTTTGTTAGCAGAATATACAAAACTTATTATTAAAATGCAGCGAAATAAATTTGTTACTTGTATAATTTATAATATATAAAAAATTATTTCAAAATATTTTCAAAAGTCGCAGAATCTAGTCTCTCTTTTCTACCAAATTTCAGAGTGTAACATTTTTTTTATAAACCATAAGTCAAACGCATGACAGTTTTTTATTTATTTAATAGGAAAATATTTTGAGATTTTATAAAAAAATAAATCATTTGAAACATCGTACATAGCATACGATGTCATCTTAGAAACGATCTTGAAGGGACAAATTTCACTTTCAGTTGCACGTGCTTCATCTTTTAATACATCCTATTTTAAGACATCATTTGCTACTGAAGTGTTTGAGATAAAAATTAAGAAGGAAAATGGCCTACTTTTTTTTTAGTTCAAAAGAATCTTTGCTATTTTTAATTTATTTTCAGTCAAATAGCAATACTGTTTTAATTTCTATGAGAGTTATTTTTCTTAAATATACAATAACTAGTTTCAGCAATGTATTTCTTACAACTATTGTAACAAAAAGCAACGAAATATACCTTGTTTATACATTCTTAAGACAAAAAATAAAATTGCACTTATTAGAAGTTATTCGAAAGGAGTAAAAATCGATCGATGTGATGTACATGTATAGAAAAACTAAAATGTTAAAATTTTAATTTTTTCTTATGAGAATACATAGGCTTCAGGTCCTTGTTTGTTAGTGGTTTGGAATCCACTTTAAATTGCACATCCCGGTCTGTTTAGACCTCATGTGCACAAGATAATCGTACAGCAGCAAACCAAACTATAAGAACATATACACGGCGAACTAATCTGTAAGACGTTGGTCCACTTCTGATTCTTACACAATCTATTATCCAGCAAGACATTGATATGTAAATCTGACGAACATCCCACTGTAGAATTTATCGTTGAAAATTCTCTGCAGTTGTCAGCGAGATCCTAAGACGTTTTGAGGCACTTACTCATCCGAGCCCAAAATGTGTTCTATTGAAAGAGATCTGGCAATCTAACCGGCCAGTGAAATATTTAAAAATCACTAAGACAATCAGTAGAAAATATTTTCGTCTGTTCTATGCATTATCGTGTTGTAATGCACATTAGTGGCGCCGTGGACATAAGATCAACAAAATAGTATGATGAATATATTCGACGTACAACCATTCGGTTAGCTTTCGTCCCATGATTCGAGATTGTTGTCGGGGATAGTCAGCTTAGTATAGCATCGCTGCTCTGTACCCCTTCATTTACATTTTCGCTGATCATCGGTGTACAATTCGGATTCATTTGGAATTCATTGTTGAAAACAGTTGTATTCAATCAGTGAGAATTCGGGTGAACGACTCATAAAACGATTTTTTTTCGATGTTCAGTCAGGGGGTCATCTGTGGTCAGTATGATGGGCACATTAGACTGCACCCAGTCCTTCACCAGGGCACATTAGACTTCACCAGAACCCTGTTCTATGAATCATCTATCAACAGCCTTTGTGATCACTGGTGTCTCGTTTGCATTTGGGTCTTTGATGAAGACTGCAGCTGCTACGAGAGTCTTTCCTAACGTCCTATCTCTCTAGTTCGACCACTGCCTATGCCTCCACCACCACGATGCATTCTGGCGTGGTTCAATAATTCCTATCAGCATGGTCGAATGGCGGTATCACTTCGATACAAATTAAGTATGAGCGATCTTACAGGTTGACTACTCTGCTTTCTTAAACTAAATAGCATTACATGATGACAAGACTCAAAGTGTGCGAGAAATCATATACGAATCGTTCATTTAGTCAAATTGAGTACATCGGATTCAGGTTTAAAAGGAAGTTATGCTTTGAAATCAATTTTTTAGGTGGACTACTTCCTCTTTTGTACACCCTGTGAATGATCCTGGAGCTCCAGTTTTTCGTTCATTGAATGTCGAAATGTATTAATTTGCATGATGGATTGAGATGGATTTAAAAAACGAGATTTCGTTGCAGTCCAATAATTCTTTCTGGTGCGTTGCTTTCTAAGAGTGTATAAATCATTAACAATAGTATTGAAAGTAATCTTTAATTACAATTTCTGTATTTAAAAGTTTGCAAAAAGTTATTTTAGCTACCATTTTGTAACGTCATCAATAATGCTTGTGTGTTCTCTTTCGTAATATAGTCTATCTTATAAATCTTCAAAATAATTTCTAAATTTTCGAAAAATAACATCCTTTTTAAATTATTCTACCTGTTTTGCAAACCCTTTAACCCCGAGAAGGTACGATCGTGAAGTTGGGGCATTTTAAAAATTTTTCGTGGAAAAGCTTAACCAGCGCAATCGTGCTGGTGCCCTCCCCCTCTTGCCTCAGGAGAGGGCATAGGTTATTATGATTATTTTTTAGTATCATTGGAATCAATGTCTACTAAAAATTAAAAAAAATTAAAATTTAAGTATAAAAAATTTTCAAGTTGTAAAAAGGGCTAACCATCAAAAACCCTGGGATTTTTTTGTTTTGTTTTTACTTCTTTTTAATGATGCAATATCCCCATGGTGGGCCAAGGCCGTCTGCCAACTGGCAGATAAAGAGACATGAGATGTTTCCTGTTTTCTACGAAATAGAGTTGTCTGCCTTATGCTCAAGATGTAAGTTATATTAGACAGCGACCTACGGTTTAAAATGGATTGCGAACCATTGCAAACCTCCATGGCACCGCCGTGACTCGAAACCGAAACCTGTGGCACAAAGCGCCAGAGCGCTAATGTTTTATACCTTTACAATACGTTTTTGTTGTTGTTGTTGTATCCCTCATGGAAGGAGGGAAAGAAGAGGGCAGCTTCTGTTTTTGATGGAGCACATGTAGGTTGAAGTCTAGTGGATTTGGAGGAAATCTGGAGGACGTTTAGTGGATACTACCCCACATTTGCGTATCGTAGGGTGAAACCCCAGAAAACTGCCATCAGGGAGTCCAACTAACGAGGCTAGATTCTTAACATCCCAAACGCCATTGAGTCTCGTCGCTTTTGAAACAGTGTTTTTAACAAAGCCGCCAGCGGATTGAACCTCCGTCTTAATGCTTACCAGCGGCACACGTTGCCATGAGTCAGGATTAAAAGTTATTTTTTAAATAACATCAGACTAAGATTAGTAAGGCTATTTTTCCAACTTTGTGAGCCGTCCAAAATAGAATATAATGATTTTACTTGCTTTTATACTCTTTACTGTCTACGGAATAGCAATTAGTATTGTACACATAAATTTTATGAAACAAAGGCTTATTTATTAATGGTGGTAAACTGAGCATTATTGTGTTAAAAGAGAATAAGAAATAAATTAGATAAATTGAAATTAATGACGGCTAACAATTAGAATCACTAGATATTCACCATGTATAAATAAATATAATGCACAATAATTATATTATATTTTTATACACTCCTATACTGTTTAATAGCATACTGTGTTTTGGTATAAAGTTAATTTGCAATCTAATACTATCATTTGTAATAATTAGTTGGCAGGAATCCACAACTTGATAACACCTGTAAAATAACCACCGGTTAATTAAATTCAAGTAAATAGATAGATACATTTTCTGTTTCTAAAATGTCTAATGGAAAATAGTATCAGACTTCATGACAGCAATTCGAGTTATTTAGCTCGTTACTATTAATAATTACAATGTTTAGCCTTTGATTTAGTTAATTATGCCCTGTTATTTTTTTTTTTTTAAAAATAAATCTCAAAAATTAAATTAATTGTATTGGAGTATCCTCCAATTATTTTATAAAAACTAATTCTTAATCATCACAATTACTGAACAAAAATTATTATACTTTTACATAAATAAGCTTCAATTTTAAATTAAATATTTAACTCAATAGCTTCTAAATTCGGAAAAATCATTTCTTTAGCTCTATTTACTAGTATTTAGATGTAAGCGTATTATTGTGAAAGTACTTTTATAAAAAGTACTTTTTTGTATCTTAAATTTCCCAAAGAGATTAAATTTTTTCCCTGAATATTAAGATTGCATTTAATTTATATATTTTTGTTGTTGCTGTCGTTGTTTCTTATTCCACTTGGTAAACAGCAGCATCTAGACAAAGTCCCCGTGTGATCTCATGGAAGGAGGGAAAGATGGGGGGGCAGCTTCTGTTGTGATGAAGCGTCCGGGAGGTAGAAGTCTCACTTGGCTTTGTGACACTGAAGAGCAGTGCCTTCCGGGAGACTTTTAGGGGAATTACGCCGCATTTGCGTGTCGTATGGGAGAAAACCCACCAGGTAGTCCGACTAACGAGACCAGATACAGAACATCCCAAACGCCATCTAGACTTATCCTGTTTTGAAACAGTGTCCACAACAAAGCCGTCAACGGATAGAACACTCCGTCCTAATGCTCACCAGCGGCGCACGTGCCACTGAGCCATGAGTCGGGCAGATCTATTTGTTGTATTGAACAAGTGTACAATGTTTTAAAAGCAATTTTTGATTATTTCTAACTTGTATAAGATCTATATAGTAACCTACCTCATAATGTGGTATGTTAGACTGATTTTTTATTAATACATATAACACTCACCTATTAAACAGAAGTAATTTTAATAAATTTAGAATTTGTTTTAACTATGTATTTCAAGGTTTTGTAGCTAAAAATATGGCATGGTAGTTAGCAATTTTAAGGTATCGCATCGTACGGTAGAAAACCCGAAAAAAATCCCATCAGGCAGTCCGATTCATGAGGCAAGATGCTGAACATCCAAACGCCATCGAGTTTTCTCGGTTATTGAAACATTGGCAACAACAAAGCCACCAGCGGATTGAATCTCCGCCCTAATGCACAGCAGTAAAAACCGCGCTGCTTCTGAGCCACGAATCGGGCATATATTTTTGTTTATATTTCAGCTACTTAGTTATTAGAAACCAATAACTTTGTGATTTTATTTTAGCTAAGTTATTAACTATATTGTTTATGTTTCAATGTCGTCAAATAAAAAATTAATACTCTACAATTTGTTTCTATAAAATACATTTCAGGCAAAATGTTAGCGTAAATTTTCTGCTTATTTTTCTCATACCATTTCCAATTATCTGTGAACTATTTGCATTTCTTTTCATTTAATTTTTATGTTTTTGTTTATAATTCATCTACTTAGTTATTATCAACGAATACATCTATGATTGTATTTTAGCAAGGTTAATAATTATAATTTTTATGCTTCAATGTCTTCAAATAAAAGGTTTAGGCTGTACAATTTGTAGACATAAAATAGTTTTAGGCCAAAAGGTTAGCTTAAATTTTCTGTTTATGTGTGTGTAAACTATTTACAATTTTAGTAAAAAGAAATATTTATTTATTTAATCAACATACGTTTGTAATTAAAACAATTAAAAAAAAAAAAATGGTAATCAAATATTTATATTTAAATAACTAATAAACATTTAATCCAATTTATTTTTTCCTCTTCTAAAACAACATATTTACTTAAAATCAGATATTTGCAAAGACTAACAACTCTTCTGCCTCTTTCCATGGATTAAAACATCGGTACATCTTACTTTACTTTATACCCAATTAGAAAAGGAATTAAATTTCTTTTTCTCCAAAGTCCTGTGAGTAGACACTAACGTTTCCTGTAATCAAGTCGAACTCGAGAAGCATATTCCAAGTCCCTTTACAAATTAGAAAACATGCATCTTTCCTAAAGACAAATTTTCTTCAAATGCACGCGGCATGCTGTTGAAGTTGCAGAAATAATAAAATAATAATCATTGCTTTTCATCGGAGCAGAATGAAAATCACGGTGTGGAATTCTAAATAAAACATTTAAAGTGCGATCCTCAAAGGACACAGAAAAAACTTCTCAACCTGAAACTTATTTAAAGAAGTAAATTAATTCCGGTTAGTTCAGACTTGTTTTCACCTCTAAACTCGTGTAATAAGAAGAAAATCTCGGATTTTAAACCTAATATTTCCAAGATGCTCTTGAGGTTGGGTTATTTTAATTGATGAATTAATTAAAATATAAATTATTCATTAAGATTTTTCTATGATAGCTGTTTACATTTCTTCGATGAACAGAGTCATTCGCTGGAAATAGATTCGTTCAAGTGTAGCGACATTTTAAATTTAAACAGTTTTCAAGCGATTCGTTTCCGGTGAAACTTAAATACTTTTCACTAAATTCTAATTAAAAGACTATTTCTAAATTTTTTATTCATGTACTTACAAGAGTAGGCGTTATGGAATGAATCAATTTGATTATAAACCAACCTTTTAAAGAACAATTATTTATATACAATTCAGTTTTAATTTAACCGCCTACCTTTTACAATTATTTATAAACAATTCAGTTTTATTTTAACCGTATCCATAAACGTTGTTTATTCGCAGTTACAATTATAATGAAACATATTACCTTAAAAGTGTGTAATATTTTAAGTAAAGTAACTTATTACTTTACTTAAAAATTACTTAAAAAATCACCTTAATGTAACTTATTTCTTTAAATAAACTTTTTATCATTTTTTTAAATATTCAGGAAGTATTTTAATATTTCTTTCGTTTATATTTTATTATTTCGTTCAATATATTTTAACATTTATACATTTAATTTCTGAGCATTAATTAATAACTATTAAATAAATAACTACTAATAAATACGTATGAAATAAATAAGTTTCTAATAACTAAGTGGTTATTTAAATAACTACTAAATAAATAACTACTTAATTATTAGTAACCAGTAAATTCGTGACTTTATTATAGCTAAGTTATTAATTACACGCTCCAGTCCCATTAATGTGACCACCACCTACTTTCAACGTCAACGTGAAATGACCAATCACAAAAGGCAGGTCTCAGCACATTGCAGTGGAGTGTATATAAAGGATGTCCTAGGGCATCGGAAAGCATTTTAATCGTTGGCATAATGCAAAAACGTAGACATTTATCCGACGTCCAAAAAGAGCATGATTATTGTCTTTCGGGCCAAGGGTGGAAGCATTTCGGAAGCGGCTAATTTTGTGAACTGTTCGCATGCCGCCGTGGTAAAAGTATACCGTGCATGGCAAAATGGCACTATCCAAAACCAGCAGCGTTGCACGTGTGGTGCATCACGTGCTATAGATGACAGAGGCGAAAGAAGAAGGCTACGGAGATGCGTTCGGGCGAATAGACGTGCAACTGACCGCCCAGATGAACCAAGGGACTACCAAGAGTGTATTCTGCGAACGTTGCTGCGCATGGGCTTCCGCAGCAGACACCTGGTTAATGCACCTATGCTGACTGCTGTTCATCGGCGACGAAGGTTGGAATTTGCACGCCAGTACCGAAACTGGACGTCCACAGAGTGCCGACAGGTGGCTTTTTTCGATGAATCATGTTTTTATGCTCCATCGCACAGATGGACGTTGGCGTATACGGCGTGAAACGTCTGAAACAACACCCTGCAACAATTGCCGAAGGTTCCAATCTGGATGAGGGAGCATTATGGTTTGGGGAATGTTTTCCTGGCATTCACTGGGTGCATTCATCATTGTGGAAGGCCCGATGGATCAGCACAAGTGCACATCTGTCCTTGCGGACCATGTCCACCCCTACATGCGAATTATTTTTCCTCAGAATAATGGCATCTACCAGCAGGGCAATGCAAGGTGTCATACAGCTCGCAGTGTATGTGCATTGTTCGAAAAGCACCAGGATGAGTTACCGTACTCCCTTGGATAGCAAACTCACCGTATTTAAACCCAATCGAGAATCTGTGAGACCACCTCGATCGGGTTGTTCGCGTCATGGATCCTCAACCACGTAATCTAGCGCAGTTGGTCAGGGCTCTGGAGTCGGCATGGCTAAACATCCCAATGAACACCTTCAGAAACCTAACTGACTTTCTTCCTGCACGTCTCGCAGAGGTCCGCTCTGCCAAAGGTGGTTATTCTGGCTTTTGACAGGTGCTGACATTAATGTGACTGGACTGTGTATATATTTTATGTTACAATGCCGTATAGTAAAAGCCTAATAATTTACAATTTGTTGCCATAAAATACTTTAGAGGCAAACGGTTAACTTCTGTTTATTTTTGCTTATTTTCTCATACTATTTCCAAGTATGTGTGAACTAGTAAT
Source organism: Caerostris extrusa (assembly GCA_021605095.1). Lineage (NCBI taxonomy): Eukaryota > Metazoa > Arthropoda > Arachnida > Araneae > Araneidae > Caerostris > Caerostris extrusa. The sequence continues at coordinate 29,993 of BPLR01012562.1, forward strand.
ATGCTTTTCGTAAAATACAAATATTTATTTATTTAACCAATACAAATTCGGGATTAGAACAATTAAGTGTAATACAAAATTATTTAAGCATTCATATTTAAATAAATAACAACTATTTAATCAACTTTTCTTTTACTTCTTCTACAACAACATATTTATTTCAAATCAGATATTTGCAAAGACTTAACAACTCTTCTGCCGTCGTTTATCATGGAATAACATCAGTACATCTTATTTGATACCCAATTAGAAAAGGAATTGATTTTCTTTTCTTCAAAGTCCTGTGAGTAAACACTAATAATTCTGGTAATCAAGACGAACTCGAGATGCTACCCAACAAACAAATTTCAAGTTGCTCTTGAAGTTACAGAAATAATAAAATAATAATTATTGCTTTTCCTCAGAGCAGAATGAAAATCGCTGTGTGGAGTTTTAAATAAAACACTTAAAGTGCAATCCTCAAAGGTCACAGAGAAACTTCTCAACCTGTGTTTATTTAAAGAAGTAAATTAATTCCGGTTACTTCAAACTTGTTTTGCTTTTCTAAACTCGTGTAATAAGAAGAAAATACTAGATTCTAAGCCATAATATTCCCAATATGTTCTTGACGAGTCCAGGGTTATTTTAATTGATGAATTAATTAAACTATATAATTTATTCATCAAGATGTATTTTCTCATGACAGCTGTTAACTTTTCTGCGATGATATGAGTCATTCACTGGAAATAGATTCGTTCACGTGTAACGAAGTTTTCAGTTTAAACAGTCGTTCGAGCGATTCATTTCCTGTGAAGCTTAAATACTTTTTCACTGCAAATTCTAATTAAAAGACTATTTCTAACTTTTATTTATGTACTCACAAGAGTAGGTTTTATGGAGAGTGTCAACTTGATTATCAACCAGCCTTTTAATAAATAATTATTTATATACAATTCAAGTATGTTTTAATCGTATCCGTAAACTTTGCTTATTCACAGTTGCATGAATAATGCGACTTAATACCTTAAAAATGTATTATAATTTAAGTAAAATAACTTTTTATTTTAAATAATGTAAATTATTATTCTAAAATGTGTAATAATTTAAAGTAAATTATTATGTTATATTGATTTATTACCTTAAAAATGTGTAATAATTTAAAGTAAAAAATATGATTTATTACCTAAAAATAAGTGAAACTATATTGAAATAATATTTAAGTAAAAATTCCCTAAATGTGAAACTAAAATTACCTTAAATATCATTTTAAATATTTTTCATTTTTATCATTTACATTTTAATTTTTTTTTCATTTTAATATTTTTATCATTTTTTAAATATTTAAATCAATATTTTAATGTTTCTTTTAATAATATTTTATTACTTGTTCAATATATTTTAATGCTTATACATTTAATATTTCATTCTATTTCTCAGCATTGCATAAAATTAATTTATTGAAAATAACTATTATTTCAACTGCGAGGTTACTAGAAACCAATATAACCAATATACACCAATAATAGACTTTATTTTGGCTAAGTTATTGCTTGATTTAGTCGTCTAATAAAAAAAAATTCATGCTCTAAAATTCGTTGCCATAAAATACTTTAGAGCTTAAATTTTCTACTTATTTTCTCATACCCTCTCAAAGTAATTGTGAATAAGTAATATTTTTAATAAAAAAGCAAGTATTTATTTATTTAATTATATACATTTAGGATTAGAACAATTAAGTTTAGTACAAAGTTAATCAAACATTCATATTTAAATAACTAATATCAATTTAATCACCTTTTCTTTTCCATCTTCTACAACAACAAATTTACTTCAAATCAGATATTTGCAATAGACGTAACAACTTTTCTGCTGTCGTTTTCCATGGATTAGCATCAGTACATCTTATTTTATACCCAATAAGAAAAGGAATTAATTTTCTTTTTCTTCAAAGTCCTGTGAGTAAACACTAATGTTTCTAGTAATCAAGACGAACTCGAGATGCTATTCAACAAGCACATTTCAAGTCCCTTTACGAATTAGAAAACATGCATCTTACCTAAAGATAAATCTTCTTAAAATTCACGGTGCCTGCTCTTGAAGTTGCAGAACTAATAAAATAATAATCATCGCTTTTCCTCAGAGCAGAATGAAAATCACGATGTGGAATTTCTAACTAAAACATTTAAAGTGCAATCTCCAAGGACACAGAGAAAACTTCTCAACCTGAAACTTATTTAAAGAAGTAAATTAATTCCGGTTAGTTCAGATTTGTTTTCACATCTAAACTCGTGAAATAAGAAGAAAATCTTTGATTTTAAGCTCTAATATTCCCAAGATGATCTTGAGGTTGGGATATTTTAATTGATGAATTAATTAAAAATAATTTATTCATTAAGATGTATTTCCTCATGATAGCTGCTAAAATTTTTGCGATGATATGAGTTATTCGCTGGAAATATATTCATTCAAGTGTAGCAAAGTTTTCAGTTTTAATAGTCTTTTCAAGCGATTCATTTCCTGTAAAGCTTAAATAATTTTTCACAAAATTCTATTTAAAAGACTATTTCTAAACTATTTATTTATAATAAGTATTATGGAGAGCATCATCTTGATTATCACCCAACCTTTTAAAAATAATGCTTAATGTTGCTTATTTACAGTTATACTCATAATATAACTTATTATCATAAAAATGTGTAATAATTACTGTAAATTTTCTAATTACCTTACATAACGTAATTTATTACCTAAAAAATATGTAATAGTTTAAGTAAAGTATTATCTTAATGTAACTTACTACCTTAAATAAATTTTTTATCATTTTTTAAAAATATTCAGGGAAATATTTTAATATTTCTTTCACTTCTGTTTTATTATTTCGTTCAATATATTTTAATATTTATGCATTTAATATTTCAATGTATTCCTCAACATTATATATAAAATTAATTTATTTAAAATAATTACTATTTTCAGTACTTATTTATTGAGAACCTTAATTCTAGGACTATGTTTTAGGTATGTTAATAATTATAATTATATTTTTCATGTTTTTAACGTCATTTAATAAAATTTTAATAATCTACAATTTGTTGACCATTTCCAAGTGTGTATGGAATATATACATCTTTTCATGAAAGGAAAATATTTATTTATTTAATAAATATACATTCTGATTAGAACAATTAAATTTAATACAAAGGCATTTAATCAAATATTCGAATTTAAACAAATAGTAACCATTTAATCATACTTTTTTTGCATCTTTTACAACAACATATTTATTTCAAATCAGATATTTGCAAAGACTTACAACTCTTCTGCCATCGTTTTCCATGGATTAACATCAGTACATCTTATTTTATACCCAATTAGAAAAGGAATTAACTTTCTTTTTCTTCAAAGTCCTGTGAGTAAACACTAATGTTTCCAGTAATCAAGACGAGCTCAAGATGCTACTAAACAAACAAATTTCAAGTCCCTTTACGAATTAGAAAACATGCATCTTCAGTAAAGATAAATTTTCTTTCGAATGAACGCTCTTGAAGTTGCAGAAATAATTAAATAATAATTATTGCTTTTCCTCAGAGCAGAATGAAAACGTGATGATGTGAAATTTCTAAATAAAACATTTAAAGTGCAATCCTCAAAGGACACAGAGAAAACTTCTCGACCTGAAACTTATTCAAAGAAGTAAATTAATACCGGTTAGTTCAGACTTGTGTTCACCTCATAACTCGTGTAATAAGAAGAAAATGTTGGGTTCTAAGCTCTAAAATTCCCAAGATGCTCTTGAGGTTTGGATATTTTAATTGATGAATTAATTAAAAGGCAATTTCTTCATTAAGATGCATTTTCTCATGATAGCTGTTAATATTTCTACGATGATACGAGTCATTCGCTGGAAAAGATTCGTTCTAGTGTAGCGAGATTTTCAGTTTAAACAGTCGTTCAAGCGATTCATTTCCTGTGAAGCTCAAATACTTTTTCACTAAATTCTAATTAAAAGACTATTTTTAAACTGTTTGTCCATGTATGGACAAGTGTAGATATTATGAAAACTATCAACTTGATTGACAACCAACCTTTTAAAAATAATAATTTTTATTTAAAAAAAGTAAACCACATTTAGAAAATTTTGTATTAAACAAAAGTAAGTGCATTTTTAAAGAAAAATGATTTAAAACTTTGAAAGAATAGTTGAAATTAAAGGAATAAATACGTTATTTAGATTTATGAATAAGAAATAAATCCTAAGATGAAGTCCATCTGAATTACATCCGCCAACTTTATGAAGTAAATTGGACAGTGTGAAATTTATTTTTTCGTGATACAAAAAGTTTGCTTACAAATTTTTAGTTGAAATTCAATAAAATAATTTTTCAAGTATCATTTCAATATGCCTTGTTTCTGTTGCTAGATTTCGAAGCCAGCATTGCAAAAATTTTCTAAGAATCAATTTTTGCCTGCTTAATAACAGAACTCAAATACCATTTTTGTTAAATACCATTGTTGTTGTTTATTTGCAACAGATTTCAAATAACATTGTGTAATTAAAAGAAGATTCTTGACCATAAGATTTTCCCGTATCAGTTCTCTCGGAGATCTTCCTGGAAGCCATGGTGGACACGAGCGCCAAAATGCCCTGCAGCGTCCTCCAGAAGACCGACGACAACGTCGAGTTCATCTTCTGGTACAAGAACGACGGCGTCAACGCCTCTACAAGCTCGACGCCAGGAGTCGATCCCTGGGGGAGGCCTCCCACGTTCGGAACGAGACGTATAGGAACAGAGTGAAATTCTACTTGACCGCCACGCAACCCTACCTGCAACTCGACCCCTGAGGGCGGATGATTGGGGGCGTATTTCTGTCGAGTGAACTATCAGTGGTCTGCGACAGAACTGACCAAAGTCAACTTGATCGTTATAGGTAAATTCTTTATCGAAAAATGCAGTGCAGATTCTTTTAAGATCAAGTGCGAAAGGTTATTTTACATAAAAACATGGGATTGTCAACGCCACTGTAATTTAATTCAAATGAAATATTAATAATGAAAAAATATACTACACATATTTATAAGCCATGCAATAATTAATACTTTTTTCAAGGGTGCGACATCCCCATGGTGGGTCTGCCTACTGGCAGATTTCGAAACATGAGATGTTTTCTTTTTAAGGGGTAGGTTTGTCAGCCCTAGGTTCAACAGTCATATTAGATCAGGACCACTATTTAAGGTAGATTTGAAGCACTAAAATATCCTCTATAGTAGTACAGATATCCTCTATGGTACCCCAAAGCGCTAGTAACTTGGCCATCAGGCTTCCACAGTAAATACTTATGATTCTTTTTATATTACAATATGTATAATTGATATTCCGTATTGATATTTGCAACGATGTCTTCCTATATCGATTAGTACAATAACTCTTTAATCAATTGTGTTCAGAAAACACTCGATAGCTATTGGAATTTTCAATCGCGTTTGGGGTCACATCTTTCTATTAAAAAAAAAATTATTTGCTTTTGACTATTCATTTACACTTAAAGTTTGTCAAAATCATTTTGGACCATTCTGTATGTGGTCCATAATTCTTGAATATGGAATTCTTATTCAAATTTTCTATAAACGGATGAGTTGTATTAAATTGTATTTCTATAAGTATATTTATTACCATTTATATACCACCACCATGTGCATTTTTCATGTTTCGAAAACATGGAACTTGTATTACAATTGCCTATCCATGGGAACATCTTTCTAAATTGTATGTCTATAAATGGACTTGTTAAGATGAGCATATGCAATAACATTACAAAATATTTGATTTATTTAGGCTTTAGGAGCTTGCTATTAATATTCAAACGATATTCAAGAAACATTTTAGAATAGAGAAAATGTCTGTAGTTTGGTGAAACATATGTGGAAATCTAATTATTCATAAGGAATGTTTAACCATGCAGGTCCAAGTCATAAACGAAGTTAACTATTCTAAATCATACATCGAAGTCAAAATCTTCTAAAATATCTCACCTCTATAATACTTTACTTAATAAAATATTTCTATATTTTCGGTATATGATATCTTTTCGCCAAAGTACGCCAAATGATGGTGAATTTTAAATGAAAATAATTTCAACCCTACTATGATAGCTCGATTTCGAGAAGCGGATTTTGAATAAAAAAAAAAAGACAAAAGATGAAAATTTTAGGAATTTTAACGGAAAAATTTAACAAAAATTGCTGAAAATTAAAGAAATTTTAAGGAAAATGTAGTTACCTCGGGATGCTGGAATTTGATTATACTGCCTAGGATTGATTTGATTTGAATATACGTATTGAACCGAATTTGAGCGCATATACTGAATATGATTATTCTCTCTTCATCTCCACATCCACTAATATCCATCAGATTTATCTTTCATAACCGTTAGAATCATATTTCCACAGTTACGGCACATGAAATTGTTAGCAATTATATCTTGAAATACACACCATTTAAAGATTTTCAACTTACCTTGACATTCCAAATTTCTGCTGTAGCACCTTTCCTTAAATTTTTAAAAAAGATCTGAAATCTTTGTTTCCAAAATAAAATAGTTCAATAACAGACAATGCTAATAGAAAGACTTTGATCAGCACACAAAGAACGAAAACAACCACACTAGCACGAACTGGTAATAAATGAAATGGGTCTTTATTAAAAGTAACAGTTTCTAATTGTTCTAGAACATTCCATTCATCGAATTAAATGGCATAATTAATCTATTGTAATCAGACTAAAGGAAAAACCTTGGTCACCATATTTGGCGATTTTCGCCCATTTGACGGCCAAAGAAAGTCGCGAAATCCCAACGGCCCCTATTTTGCGATTTGTCCATTGAAACTTCTTGGAGTTTTATTCCTTGTAAAAATATTTTATAAAAAGGATGTACCTTAAAAAAAAAGTTAATTCATGGATAATATTTAAAATGGAAAAATTATTATTAAACAATCATGCAATTAAATACGCTTAGCAATTACATGAAATTTGTATTTAGTAAAAGATCATATTACATTAATAGTTGAATATTTAACTGTTTTGATAGTAATTTAAATTATTTTGTGATCGATTAGGTTCTTAAATTGAAATATATATCAAATTAATGAATTGATAATGTTAAAGTAAGGAAATGAAATATAGCATTTGAACATTTTTAATTTAATTTATGCTAAATTTATAGATGAAAACAAATAATTTTAACTATCCACTAATTGAAAACTATATTGTCATAAAAAAAGAACTCTTACATTTATCTTTTTTCGATTTCTTATTGATCTTTGTAATCCATCCAAAGAATAAAACATTATTTTTGCAAAAGATACATTCTAAATTGCTTTGTATCATTAGATAGAAATCATAAATGGCGGAATTTCCAATTGGGATAGATTTACGTAATCCTTTACTATTGATTGTTTTATTGTATCTTGTTAAGAAGTTTTAGGATGTATTTTATCAAATTTTATTTATTCATTCGAAAACTCTTCAATCCCGAGTTCTTTTATTACATAATAATATTTTTCTTTTAATATAAAATGACTTTTAAAATTCATGATCGAGAAGATTAGTTGCAAATATATTTCATCATCTCTTTTAAATTTAAAAAGGTAGATTTGCATGCTTAATAGTTATTTCTGTTTATTTGTAAATGTAAATTGATGGATGGAAAATTCGCTTTGATAAATTATAGAGAAATGGAGTCTCAATTTTGCTTCATTTTGAATTCAACTTGGCTCATTCCTTTAGAAAGCATGTCAAAACGTCAGTGATTAAATTCAGTACTAATTATCTACTCTTTGTTTATGAATTAATCAACAGTCATATTTAAACAACTCAAGTTAGAACATCGTTGATTTATTGTCTGTTGCAAGGTTAATTTTTGATTGTACACTATACACTATATCTACACTATATCTTCCTTCCTATATTTGTAAAATAAATTTTTACTTTATATTTTACAAACACTGAGTTGAAGCTAATGAAATTTATTACGTTTGTTCGATAGCTTTAATTTCTTTTCAGTAGCTTTAATCTCCTTAATAGACATAGGTTTTGGTTTGAGAGGCTTGCTCTGAGTTACAGTTTTTACAAGTCGGAAAGATTTTTGCCCCTTATCAAAAGGCAGACCCTTAATATGTCCACTTGTAAGCCTACTATTGATGGTCTGGACGACTCGATGGTAAGGGTTAGACGAATTCACCTGGAGACTGTCTATTTTACCAATAGTGATTCGGTGGAATTTTATGGCTTTTTATCTTTGCTGATTTGAAGTTTTTATGCTGAAGTAGATCTCAGAAAAGGTTAAAGAGTTATTTGATATTGGTACATCAGAGATGCCTTTCTTGGCCAAAAATTAGCAATTTCATTGTCATAGAGTCCAATGAGTGACGAGATCCATTAAAAATAGATTTCGTGCTGTTAGGAAGTTTCGTGCTATTAACAGTGTTTAGAACTGAAACAGCTGTTTCATCGCCAATTTTTGACCAATTACCTAAGTGCGCTGAATGGTGGAATCTCATAAACCCTAATTTATAAATTAATTTGTTTCTTTAAGAAAAAAAAATCACAGGTTTGAAAATTCATATACTTTAGAGATGTTTTATCCAACTTAAATATGTATTCATCAACACTTAACTTATATTTCTGAAATAATATTTTTATTTCAAGTTTTAAAACCATGTAAATACATGAAATGCACACAATCGCAAAGTACAAAGGAATAAAAAACGAATAAAAATGCATACGCATTCCAAAAAAAATCATTAAATACAACAAAAGAATCAAAAACTGGAGAGATAAGTACAATTATAATTTGTCTTGGCTAGCATTTTGAGGAATATCTAACCTCATATTATGGACAATAAAATTTAATATTTGTAAGAATTTAATAGCTTGTGCTATTAAACTGTTTTAAAATTTGCCTGAAGCATAGAAAACTATTTGTTTTAGATAAGGTGCGGAAAATACATCAGCTTTTACGTAGTAAGAGATTAGAAAGAATTGGCAAGCACTAAATATTTTATAACAGTGCGTGTGATATCCCAACAATATGACTGGACCATCAGGAAACATAGACAACGCCAAATCTTTCGTCTGTGCTGTCATTGATTGTCTAGAAGCTGGTCAAACGCAATTCAAAATCTTTGGAGTGTTCTAAATTATCATTTTTAGGCTTTAGAATTAGCAAGTGGAAACTGAAAATGCTAGTTAAACTAATAAAGTCTGCCAAATTACAAAATGGGAATCGGCATATAATACTGGAATTACATAATGGTCAGAAAAACATTCTAAATAAATGCCATATAATGGCCCCCGACAGAAAGGCCCCCGACACCAGAATTTAGATTTAAGATTTTCGAAACTCAGTTTATTATGATGGATGCTTGTAGACCTTGGTTTGTGCTCCTTTAACGACGTATTTCCCAGCTGACGGCAGAAGGTAACATATATTAGGGTAATATATGCCTATCTTATATAGGTGAAACGTTTTCGTCACATACGAGTCCAATTTTAGCATAAAATCGGAAAATTGGCAGAGAATAGAGAATACAGATTATCCTATATTTGTGACTGATTTGGGGAAGGTGGAGTTATAGTGTGGGCTATTCTATTTATGACTCCTACCGACCTGTATATCATCGGTATACATTGCTGATGGCTTGGTGATATAGCGATGAGATCCCCAGACTTGTGGTCAATTACACAGTTGAGGGGGGATTCCTTCTCGCGAGCAATAACGTTAAGACACATCATATATCGATAGTGTCCCATTTTGTCTTTTAGATGAAAGTATAATTTCGAATGGATCGGCTATCGTATTCCCCAGTCATTAACCGAAGATGTTTGGTATATCAAAGCACAAGAATTGTTGGCATCGTATCATCACAAAAGAAAATCACCAATTAGAAATTTTTCTACGAAGTGGAAGATAATACCCCAGTAATTCTTTATAACCTAATTGGTTCTGTGCTTTATAGGTGTGGGGCATTACTTTCTGTCAGGTGAAACCATATCCCTGATTAAACCTCATTTTCCTCCCAGAAATCATTAGTTATTTTTCCTTTTTATTATATGCAAGGATTTTTATTTACGACTCCTTTTTTTATTATATGCAAGGATTTTTTTGATATTGTTGTTGCTGTTTACTGACAAATGTGACGCGTATGTCACTCGCCATGTATGAAAAGCAAGCATATACAGAATGCCTAGGCAATGTATAGACTGCTGGCCGTTTTGGAGTAAAACAGGAAATATCTTAACTATTTTATTTGCTTTTCCCTAGGCATTATATGAAATGACAAATGTTATTTATGCAAAGTATTAAAAGTGAGTCATAAAACGGTTCTTACTGAAAAAACAGAAAAAAAGAAAAAAATTCAGATAAAATATAGGAAAGAAAGAGACAAAATCAATATAAACCTATTTGTCGCAAACAAAGAAGCAAAGAATTTTATAGGGTATCTGGTTCCAAAGAGCTCATTACACAAAAAATCGATAATTAAGGTTGAGAATATTTCATTCACTTGAAATGCAAACTAATGTCTTTTAAGAGTAAAAATGAAGTGGCGAGTGTTGGCATGTGATCAACATTTCGTTAAAATAAAAAATACTTGAATGCGTATATTGTTATATTACAAACCATTAAGAAGGATTCTCATTTTTTAAATCGCATTAGTTTTTCTGAAGCAGCTACATTTTATAATCAATCACCACAATGTTCTCATATAAATGTCCAAAAATTCTTATCACCCCAAAAGTGAATGGTGAATGTTTAGTGCGGCATGTTACATGATCAAATTATTGGTCTTTTTTCCCAGAAAAAACAGTAACAAGAAAAATTTGTCTCGATATACTTGCCTTTCCTCAACATGCATCCTCCAAACTCCAACTTTTATCCTTGATGAGAACTTAAGAATCCCCAACTTATATCCTTGAGATAACATCCTTATGATAACCACCTGATGGCCGAATGGCTAGGCTCTCTGGCGTTCGGTACCACAAGTATCGGGTTCAAATCCCGGCTTTGCGCTTGGGTGTTTGTAGTGGTTCGGAATCCACTTTAAGCCGTAGGTCCCGTTCCTAATAGGATCGTAGAGTGTTGCGGTGGCATTGTTACTCCGCGTCCATGGTGCCAACAAGTTGCACGCGCCGCCTGGTTAATGCAAAGTGAGTAACATCGGTGCAGTCCCTATGGCATAAAAATATCACGGTCTATTTGCCAGCTGCATTAGAAAAAAACATCCTGATGTTGGTATTCTCAAGAAATACGTACTCATAAGTTGTTACGGATCATGTTATTTCTTCTGGACAGTAACTGGATCGATGTTAAAAACATATCTAGCGATGTGTTCCGATAACACGGATCAGACAGAACCTTTCTCCTATACAAAAGAAAAAAATATTTGGTAGGGAATAGTTTTTTTTATAAAGTAAAATTCAAATCAAATTATAGAACCTCGCGCCTGTTTATAATAATATGGCCAGTAAGCGAGTGATTGATTGACCGGCAATAATAAATACCTTGTACCCGCTTCGGTTATTATATATGTATCTTATTAGCTATTTGAATTTCTTTTCTTTTTTTCTCTTTTGAAAAAAAAAAAATATTCATTTTTGCAACACGCACAAGAATATATTTTATCAGCATATTCTAGATTATTTACATTGCCTTTTAATATCATATTTTTCGTTTAACAAAATAATTTCATTCAGTAAAAAATAACAGTAATTGGCAAATGTAAAAGTGATTTGGTACAATTTAATTTAAATTTAAATTTTTGTTTATACCACGTAGGTATTTAATTATAATATAAGAAGTGGCATGAGAATATTTAATTAGTAGCAATAAAAAAATTAAAAATTAAATTAGATATAACACTTTAAATTCTTTTTTATGATTTAAGTTTCAATGGTGTAATTAAATTTAAAAATAAAGCAAACAAATTAAAAGCTTTTTTTAAACATCAAAATTAAATCAACATGCTTTAAATATCATTTTCTATAAAAATTCAAAAAATAATTTCGTAAAATTCTATGAACTACATAATTTGAAATTAATTATTGACAAGTAGTACGTAAATAATCTGCATTGAGTAAATGAATTAAAAATTTGTTGATTTTTCTTGTAAAATTAAGAATTAACTCAATATATGAAAATTTAAATACTATGTTTATTTTTAGAATAAAATAAACGCGAAAACATTTTTCAAGAAAATAAACTATTTCAAAAACTCGAATAAAAAGTTTCACATTTCAAATACGGTTTTTGACAAAATATCAAATCATATAGTTTATTTTAAAATGGTAAAATATAACTTAAAATAAAAAGTAAAAATAAATGTATTTTCTTAAAAGATTGATACTTGAGAATTTTTACATATAGCATGGTTTTAATATTGCATCGGTTAAATGAATAAATATTAACCTTTGTAAAAACATCCTTTACATCAAAAGCATTTTTGTAACACAAACTTTTTCAAAATATAATGCAGAAAAGAAGAAAAAAACACAACAAGTTACATTAGTTTTAGTAGTAAAAATTAGTTCAGTGGAAAACTCAAAGCTTTAAGTGAAAACAATAACAAAAGAGAAAAAAAAATAATGATAGAAAAAGTTGCATGCAACTCAAATTAATAATTAACTTTAGTGGAAATAAATCGGATTTTCTTTTCGCTTCGACTCTTGTGTTCTTGTATTCTTCCTAATTCTTTTTTCTTTTGTTGTTCTTTTGTTTTTATTTACTTTTTTTCCCTCATAAAAAAGGTCAGAAGAATTGAGTTTTGCTGAAAAATTATGTGTAAACTGAATTATTTCTATATCGTTTGCATTAAAAAAATTTTTACGCTTTGTTTAATTATATTTTTTGATGTTTCAATTTTTATCATAAAAGAAATGGCATCGCTTGAAGAAGTCGTTTGGCTTTTTTATTTATTGTTCATAGAATTATTTGACAATTAAAAAGAATTTTTAACAGTTTGTTTGAAAATATTAAGTCAAAAGGTAAATGTTTATTTATTTTAAGAATTTTTGCATGCTCAATTTATGGCAGATTGTTTTTTGTATTTAAATATTTTTCATTTGTGATTTTAATACTCTTTGTATTCAGCAATTAAAAATAAATTTTATTCCATTTTGAAAATTGAGCGAAATGTCAGAAATTGTAATAATTCATGCATTACTTGTATTTTTTTAATTAAAAAGAGATACAGAGGAATTTTAATATTTTTAAAATTATTTTTGATCTTGTAATTAAATATTCTACCTTCTCTATTGAAATAAGATGACTGGCTTTTATATTTGTTATTTAGATGAATTTCAATTAACTTAAAAGGGAAGAATAATTAATAGAGAACTTTTTTCTTATATCAATTTCATGAATTAAGGATTTCTTGAAATGTTTATGGTTGACAGTTGTTATTTATTTTTTGTTTGATTTTAATACTTGATTTTATTGTTCATATTTTGGACTTAATCTATTTATTTCTTTATTATTATCATGCATGTACATTATATTGTCGTGGTATGAAGTTTCAGGAAAAAAAAAAAAAAGACACAAAACTGAATGTTAATATAACATTATAATTAATCTCCTCGTGATATATAAAAATTATATAAAGTTTATTTTTATTGATTCATATATTTTTATTTCATTTTAAATATTTATAACTCTCTAGATGCAGAGAATGTAAAATGTATTAATTTTTTAGAAGAATATCTTTTCGATTATGGATTATGCTTAATCAGAGGTATGCGATTGAATAAGAAAAAAGTCATTATCTATTATAATTATTTAATGATAATTATTTATTCATTATTTACTATCTATCGAATTTCTTTAATTAAGTCTAGCATTTCTTATGTAGCATTTCTTTAATTAAGTCTAGCATTTCTCTAGTATTTCATATATTATAAAAATTATAATAATAATTAAAATTATTAAAAATTATAATTATGATTAATAATTTTAATTATTATATTATATATAATCATATATATAATATAATAATTGAAAAAGATAAAACAGTATTAAAAATTATATATAATAAATAAATAATAAAACTAGGATATAGAAAAAAATATTTAATTAAATTATAACTTTTATAATTTATTATAATTTTCATGGAATATTTATTCTCTAGCACATAAAAATTTCCTGAAAATTAAACATCAGTACTCGCATTAATATTTATATTATTCTGTTCTTTAAAATGCATCTAATAATTATTGATGTGGCTAGAATATATATGAATATTTATATAGTAGCTATAATATTGCTGAATTATATTTTTATTAATGTAGCTGACGTTATTTTATACAATAAACATTTTCTTTTACAGTATTTTTAAATATACATATTGTCAGTTAATTTAATGCTTGAAATTTTCAGGATTCATCTAAATCATTTTTCATTTTAGTTCCACCCAAGAAACTCATAATCCGGGATGATTCCGGGCAAGAAGTCCGGGAGATAGCCGGCCCTTACAAAGAAAGGTCAACTGTATCTCTGTCATGTGAAGCTCAAAAAGGTAACTGTTTTCAAAGTGTTAATGTCTTTATTTATAAATAATAATGGTGTTCTGCTCTTAAGCTTAGTTCTATACAGGAAAAATGTGGACTTTTCTTTGAAATTTCAAGTCATATATCTAGCGTGAAAATTAGAAACTGAACATTAATGTAATTATAGTATGAAAGATTATTAACTTCATTTACATTAATTATATTACATTTATTTTACATCAAAGAGTATTATTTACTATATTTCATCAATAATTTACACTTTATAAATTTATTGCCCATTGTTTTATTAACTATTCCTTGTATTTTATTTGAAATATATATCTATAACAAGTAAAGAAATCTTGAAAAACAATTCCTCAAAATTCTGTGTATTTTTAAAAGCGACTGGTGTATATTAATTTTAAAAAACTTTTTGTAAGTTAAATGCATTTATATTTTCTTCCTTATGCCACTTAAAATTTTGCTATGCGTTGAAAATAATAAATAAACCTCAAAAATACATAATTTAGCGTTTTTTGCTTTTAAACTTAACAAAATTAACATCCTTTATGGTATTTTTAAGTATTACTATTGCAGACAAGCTTAGAATACTAAATTAATTTACATCAATTTACAATTTAAGGATTTTTAAAAATTCCTTGGCTTGTAAACTAGTATATTCTAAATCAATTACGGGTTCAATTTCAATTTGCAATTGAACTCAATTTTACCTCATGTGAACGCACTATGAATCCACTTTTTTTAGTCTATAAGCCCACTGAACTTTAACGCACATTCTTTATTATGAATAAAATTATTTCAATAAGCTATTGTTGTACAATATAAAACTAGATTAGAAGGTTATTAACTTTATAAGTTAATTTCGCTCTGTAAAATTTTAGAGCTAGCTGCATGTCATATAGAAGGAAATTCCAAAAGGGTATTCCTATTGAGTGGTGTGTTTGTCCTCAGTGTCCTTCAGTGCGGGACGGACATATATTTTTGTTGTTGTTGATATTTCTTATTCCATTGGTATACAGCAACATCAAGACCAAGTCCAAGAACCCGTGTTGGTATCATGGAAGGAGTGAAAGGGGGCCAGCTTCTGTTGCTATCGAGCACCCGTAGGTAGAAGTCTGATTTGGCTCCGTGTCGCTGAAGAAGCAGAGCAGTGGGTTTCGAGTGGATTTTTAGGCGGAACTACTTCCATTTGCGTATTGTATGGGGGAGAAAACCGGGAAACTCTCATCTGGTAGTCTAACTAATGAGCAAGAGGCTGAACATCACAAGCGCCCTCGAGACTGCTCGTTTCTGAAACAAACAAGAAGCCAGCGGATTGACTGCCCTAATGCCTAATAGCAGTGTTCGTTGTCACTGAGCCACGAATTGGGCATTCTTATCTCGTCTATTGTCACAGGATCCGCAGAGTATACTCGTTTCAAATCATTGATTCAAATTTATACCATTAGCGGAAATTTGATTTTTGGAAATCAAGTTAACACTTACTATTATTGTTTCATCTGTCAGGCATGATCACAAGATGATTTAAAGTAAAATCTAAGCATATAGCCCTGTTTTTATTGAAATATAACACAAGTAGATGCTTATGAAATTAAATCCTAAATGCTAATTTAAATAAGGAAAATTTTTACAGAAAAAAATTATCCAAATACAGATATAGTAATTTTGGTATTGATGTATACGTTAAATTAAAACACTGATTTTTCAAAAATTTCAATTTAAAACTTTAACATTGTTTTTTAAAATAATATCATTATTTCTTAAAGAATTCAATGTTTATTATTGAACAGTAGTGGCTGCTAATTGATGTATACAATTATACTGATGAATAAAAGTTTTGATGTATACGTTAAATTACAAAACATTGATTTTAACGAAAATTTCAGATTTAAAAACTTGCACTATTTTTTTTTTTTTTTCTTCAGAAAAATAATATCATTATCTCTTAAAGAATCCAGTGTTTATTATTGAACAGTAAGTTAAAGTTTAATTCTAATAAATTCATTAACACAATTTACGAAATTAAAAAGTTTTTGCAGAGTTATGTTTTAAAAATTTCAATTAGTAAAAATACAGATTGAGCCAAGGCTAACATGAAACATTAATTACAGATTAAACAAAAAAAACGCTACGCACTACAGTTTTTTTTTATTTGTCTTCTTTCATTTGAAAAACTTTTTTTTACATTTCATTTTTTCACGGAATAATTTCTTAATTATCATTATTTTTCCTTTAAATCCAAAACTGTTTTAGAAAAAAGTTGCATGTTAAAAGTTTAAGTTATGTTTAAGGGGTTTTTTTATACTAATAAATTGTCAAACAATCGAAAAAGTTATTTGCTTTCAACGATTAGTTTATTTTAAAAAAACTATTGTTTTTATTTTATTATTATTTTTAAAAACGACAGTTTAATAACAATGTAACATGACTTTATCGAAACACACACATATCAAAAAATTGTAAGATGATTTCATTATTTAACAAGAGTTTTAATTTTATTCCTGTTATTTGTAGTAAAACGTTTTTATTCGTGTATCGTATCTTCATTTTAATTCACGGAATAATTAATTTTGATCATTATAGAAAACAATTGTTCTTTTTTTCTTTATTATTTATTCAGTTCTTTATAATCAAAGGCTTCCTGAATGAACAAATGCAAAGATTTTGTTCCACTTCTCCCCGTTAAATAGCTTCTCCGAAGTTATCCAGGTTTATTAGTAATTTGTATAAAAAAATTAAAAGTAAAGTCAAATGAAGAAATAATGCCCTTCCACCTTAAGAACAGTTTTCATTACAAAAAACAATTTTTTTTTTTTTTACTCAATACAAATGAGCAGATTTTTCAAAGACTTTAGCGGAATGTTTTTTTTAAGATTTAAAAATGGCGACGTTTTTTAATGATGAGAATATTTTTTCTTTAAATAAATTTATCAATTTAAAATTGTAAGAGTGGGATATTATTAATCTTATATTTAAGGACTGTGTTTCACTTTTATTTTTTAAACTGAAATAACGATATTTATGAATGGAAATAAAGATTCCGATATTTTTTAACTTAATTTTGATTGTGATTATTAAAAAGATCATCGCTAAATAAATACGTATTGTACGTTTAATAATAAGAAAATGTTGTTTACTGGGGGATCAATAGATTTCTAAACATATCACGAACATTACACCGCTTATGTTTTTTGATATCTTTATGATGGTAAATATCATTTGGAATCAAAGTCCTCTTCCTGAACTGTTGAAGAAACTCAAGGTTAGCATCTAGGAAGGATTCTCACTCTCTCCCCCATGAATCCCATCAAGCATCCCTTGATCTTGGAACGTCTCGGCCTAACCAGACCTCTAACGCTTTCAAGAAGATGGGCCACTGTCAGGTTCATGGGAACATTTTAACTTTTTATTTGCCAAGTTGCTGCACTTCGCCGGGAGAAAGGAGGGCCGACACGATATTAAGAGGTATCCCATGATTTTGTATATATATATATATTCACATGTATACAGAATTCTAGTTTAATAAATTATTTACAAAAAAAAAAAAAAAATGAAAAAAAAGAAAGAAATTTGATTCGCAAGTGGAGTTCACTCCTAGGTCGGAGATTTTAAGAGTTCTTGAATGTACGACGAATCTAATTGCCTGATCTGCAGCAGACCTTAATTATCACATTGTGTGATACACGAAAGCGCAAGGGGTTCACTTTGTAAACAGACGGCATCTCCGGCCTGTTCAGCCATTTTCAGAAAAGAGAAAAACACTTCTTGTCTACTCACCACAGAACTCTCTTCCCAAACACTCTCTTTACTAAAATCCGTCAAGAAGGGGGTCAGCTTCTCTCACTTCTCATCGGAGTGGACACCTCCTCAGCCTATGCTCTATCCCCAATCACGATGCAACAACTCATGGTGTAGTCCATATTCCTGTTTCAACCAGTGAAGATCTAACGGACAATCGCCAATTTCATGTGGTCTCATTATCCATGACACGGATTATCTGCTATCAGATTTGAATCACAGATTTTTATCATTAATACAAAACACTAATTGCATGTAATATAAATATCCAAAAGACTGCTTATCTGCTGTCAAATTGAGTGATAGGTTGTTATTATGTACTTGTTATACACTCTCTCCTGGGGACGAAATTCTACAACTCTTCTCGTGGGAAAATGCTACAAGCTCTAATTTTCCAGCTTATTGATTTATCGTTCTCAATCCCGACATAGACATGGAAGTTTCCATTTCAGTACTGCTTGCTCTTTAGTTCAGAAAAACAACTCCCAATCCTTCAAGCCAGACCCTCAGAAAAAGGAAATAATGTTCATGAATTTTCTTGAAATGTATGCTAAAATGACTACAAAGCGCAAGATTTTACAACGAGTAAGATTTGTTGCATAAACAAATATTCTTTCTGGTGTTTTTCTTATTACTCTCAGACTTCGACGAAAGAGTTAGAACAGGGAACAAACTGCCCTATAGTACAAAAAAAAAAAAAATATTTAATTTTTACCCATTTATTACATACGACGTAGTTTATGATTCGGATTGCCTAACTATTTTTAATATAACACATTTTACTCTGTTATATATTTCTTAGAAATATTAATATTGATTGAAAATTAGGTTTCACAAAAATATTACAAAAAATTTTATGTTACAAAAATTTTACAGCAATTATCATTTTATCACTTTATTCATGTTTGGTGCTTTTGCCTTTTGATGTTAAAACGTAGATAAATATTAGATTTGCTTAATAGAATAAAAAAAATAAAATAAGTGAGAAGAGACATTAAATCTAAAAGAGAAAATTCAGTTGAATATTAAATGAATAAACCATTTTATCCAAGATACGAATCCAACGATGAATAGATAAATGCAGTATGACCTTTTATAATACGGCTAACTGTTATACCCGAGTTTAGTCTAATCACTTTATTTTGATTTTCAAAATAATAAACAAAAAATCATTAAATTAATATTATAATGCAATTAAAATTTTAATTATCTGATTATAGTTCACTTTTGATGAGCATCCTTCTAACGTGTTGTTTTAAATCGCATTATAGAGGGGGTCGCATTGTAAATACATAAACAAACATTGTTTTCCAAATTACCTTACGGATTTGTTGGAGTTTATTGCTCTAAAAACATGTCCGATGAAATACTTACAAGAGTTTAAACCAGAAAATTAACAATGCAGTTCATTCTTCACAAGACAAATGCATTTAAAATCAGAACTTTGCAAAAGAAAAAGTCGATGAAAAAAATAATCCAGTTAATATTAATCAAACCAAACACTCCTTTTAGTCTTTTATTTTCTTTATTAGTTTTATCATAATTACTGTTAATGAGATTGAATCGTACCTCGCCAAAGTTTTGTTCTAGAGTTAATGAACGAACTATCGGAAAATCCTATTTGGTTTTCCCCGTCTAGATGTCTTATCATAGATTTTTCCCAGGATTTGTACTGTAATTCATGCGGCGTGAGTTTTCCGATAATATTTGCTGCAGCACAAAACTCTCCTGCATCAATATTTTGACTATGCTAATTGATGCTTGCTGAAGAAGATATCGTCTTTATTCTGAACAGAACAAGTGGTTTGCAAGGATGATATCGGAGTTTTAATTTGGCGCTGTCAAAATACTTGAGGTTTCCATCATCATTCTTTCGCCGGGGTATTCATGGGAGCTTAAATACTTCACTATTCATAAAAGCCCATGGAAGATTCCATTGTTCTACAGACATTAAGCATTAAAAGTAATCCATCGATTGGGGTTTTCAGCAAGCGCTGAAATGCAATTAAATGTTTATTGAGAGAAGCGGTTTTTTTTTCAGGCATTGCATTACTTAATGTGCACTGTGGTCGTGAATTAATGCAATTACTGGTTTTATCTCCTCCTTAAGTTTGAATGCATTCATCTAAATTATGAGAGTTTTTTGTGATATGAAGGCATTTAAAAATATGCTATCAACACAAAAGCAAATTCTCAACATTATCATTAAGAACACAAGTGAACAATAACAGACTTATGTTTCTTTTTAAATGTCACAGAAAATAGTGATCTTTTGTTCTCTTTGATAAGCACCCTACACATGAAAATTTTAAACATAAAAATAGATTTAAAAAAAATTTTGAAAATGTTTCGTCTTTGTATTTCACAAAGCACATGACGATTGATTATAATATGCATTTGTTTCTTAAATGATGTTTTAATAATTATAAGCACATAATATTAAATATAAAAGCGTATTGTTTATAATTCAACTAACAGATATAGTTTTCTTTTAATGGCCAGGCTATTGGAATCATATATCATGATATGACTATGCACACTCCTGTCCATAAATTAAGGATAATTCAGAATCACACAGAAATTGAACTCTAAAATAAAAATTTCACCTGCAGAATTATCACACACATCTTGAAGAAGATTATGCAAATTACAGGAAACCACCAGATGGCTCGGATAGTACGTCACAATGACGAGAGTGTAAGAGAGGGGTATATAAGGAATGGTGGCAAAGAAGTAAAATTGTTCACAAGCGCTTTAAAAGCCTTTCAGTGCAATAACCTCATAGTTATGGCAAAAGGAAGCATTTGAATGATTTTTTACGTGGTAGAATTATCGGACAACTGGAATGTGGACGTACCCAGCTGGAAGCATCCGAGGAACCTGGAATTCCCCCAGAGTGTCCTCTCCAGGCTTTGGCAACGATTCCAAGAGGATGGTAATGTGAGTAGATGTTACAGTACAGGTCGCCCCCGAGTTACAACGCCGAATGAGGACCGGTATTTAGCAGTTACTGCCAAAAGAAACAGACGGAGCACAGCATCAGACATGTCTCGTCAGCTCTCTTCAGCTACCTGTACGACAGTTTCAAGGAGACCGTGTACAGACGCTTAGGGCACATTGGTTTATATGCTCGTAGGCCTGTCACTGTTCCACTTACCGCAACTCACTATCGCCTGCGATTAACCTAGAGTAGAGAGCATGCATTGTGGACACCGCAACAGTGGTCTGGTGTGATGTTTTCCGACTAGTCGAGGTTTAGTTTGCAGTCTGATTCTCGCCGGACTTTCATATGGAGAGCGCCAGGTACCCGTTACCACCAAGAGAACACCATTGAACGTCACCGTTACGGTGGTGCAGGATGGCTCGTTTGGGGAGGAATTATTGTCGGTTCCAGAACTGACCTGCTTGTTCAGAGTGTAACGATGACAGGCCACATCTATCGGGATGTCATTCTGGAACAACATGTACGTTTGTTTCGGGGCGCCATGGGTGCTGAATTTCTGTTTATGGATGGCAACACCCGTCCTCACCGTGCAAACATTGTAGACGAATGCCTTCAATTGGAGGATGTCACCCGTATGGATTGGCCAACATACTTACCGGACTTGAATCCAATAGAGCATGTGTGGGATATGCTTGGCCGACGAATTGCAGCCCGTCAACCCCCTCCCACCTGTCAACCGGAACTTCGGAGGGCATTGCGTGATGAGTGGTGTAATATTCCCCAAGATCAGATTGATAATTTGATACTCAGCATGCCTAGGCGTTGTAAGTCCTGTATTGCATCGTCCGGGAGACATACTCCATATTAACCATCATACTAACCATGTTATACTGTTTTCTGTAAATAGGTTTTTTGAAATTTGCTCCATGGAGTAAAAATCGCAATTTTTATTAATTATGTCAAACATATAGCATCTTTTTTGCTCTTTACCTTTTTGTTTAATAAATATGCTTTACAAATATGTCAAATTTGTTTTGCTTCTGTCTCTTTCTTTGCCTGAACTTCATTATGATTAATTTATGGACATGAGTGTATGATGATATCATGATAAGGTCAATATATCATAGTATGAATGTATTTGAAACAAATACGGTGGATTTATTACAACTTTTTCCTTCTCTGTATCCACAGGAAACGATAATTGATTATAATATGCATTTGTTTCCAAAACTTGTTCTTATAATTATAATCACATAAGAATAATAAAGATAATAAAAAAATTGTTTACAATTTAACTAACAGATATATATGATTTCTTTTAATGTCCAGGCTTTTGGATATATCAGGATATACACTATGATATACAATATGATGATATCATGATATTACTGTATTTGAAACAAATGCGGAAGAATTATTACAACTTTTTCCTTCTCTATATGCGCAGAAAATGATGATTGATTATAATATGCATTTGTTTCCAAAAATGTTCAGATAATTATAATCACATAATATTAAAATATTATATGTTTTATAATTCAACTAAAATATATGTTTTCTTTCAATGGCCAGACTTTTTGGAATCATATATCATGATATTATCATCATACATAATATCTTTAGCCTTACAATATGATATCATGATATGACTGTATTTGTAACAAATACAGAAGATTTATTACAACTTTTTCTTTCTGTATATCCACAGGAATTGATGACTGATTATAATACGTATGCATTTGTTTCCAAAAAAGATGTTATTATAATTATAATCACACAATATCAAATATATTTATATTCAACTAACAGATAGTTTTCTTTTAATGCCCAGGCTTTTGGAATCATATTATGCTATGACTCTATCCATGACATGAACAATATGATATGACTGTATTTATGACAAATACAGAAGATTTATTATAACTTTTTGCCTCTCTATATCCGCATTAAATGATGGATAAAGAGCTTTCCTGTAGATCTTTTAAAAGAATTTGATCACGTTTGTGTTAACATGAGGAAAATTAAATTTCATAATTCTTATTTTAAATAAACAACTATTTTATATAACATTTTTTGAGTGATTTATCACTAGATCATCACGTAAATGTTTTCGAACTTTTATTCTCCCAAAATGAAATTTTGTAATTATAGTAGGAAGATTTTCTTAAAAAACATTCCTGTTTATTAAAAATTTTGCATGAATAGATTTGTACAGAAAATTACGATCAAAATGAATTACGAAAGATTAGAATCAAAATGTTTCTAAATCATTTTTTCAACATACTTTTGGATTAAAAATTATTTAAGATATTAGAATTCCATTTGCATCATTAGTATTCTTTTGTACTTTATTTCATTAGTATATATATATGTCTTTAATGAATTTAAAGGACGACAAATTTAAAAGCTTGCAAACAGATTTTTTATGTAACATTAATTATTTTTCATTTAAATTAAATCAGTTTTAATAAATATTATTAATGCTTCTCCATCTTCAACCATATTCCTATTTTTATTTCATTTGTTAAAAACTATACAATATTATGAATCTAAAATTAGAGCATGGGCATCTGCCCCAAAAACACAAATCTCATGTTTTATCTGTATATAAAGCTAAAAATTTGTTTATGTAAATTTATTATAATCTAGAAGCTATAATTTTAATAGGATCAATTTTTAACAAAAAAATTCTAATGATTATTGAAATAAAAATTTTAATATTTAATTTTTTTTTAATATTATTTTAACATGTATATTATTTATATTATTTTAATATTTATTATTTATGCATATAATATTTATTGTTTATTATTTTTTTACATTTTTTATTTAAATTTTATTATTTATTATGATTATAATTATTTTAATATTTATTTTTAATATTAATTGAAAATAAATGAATCGGGAACTTATTCTATTTGTATTGTTATTCCAGGTTTTAGATTAATATTTATTGACATATTATTTACTGTTTGGTTTCTATTCATTTTTATTTTATGTTATTTCAGTTATGATTACTTTATTTATTTAACATTTGTTTTTAAAAGATTTTTTTTTATCTTTCAGATTCAATGATTTTGTGTATTTAATTTTTTATTTTTTATTTATATTATTTTAATATGTATATTATTTATATTATTTTAATATTTATTATTTATGCATATAATTATTATTTATTATTTTTTTTTACATTTTTTATTTAAATTTCATTATTTATTATGATTATAATTATTTTAATATTTATTATTATGTTTTTAATATTATTATATTGATGCTATAATTTTATTTTATTTTAATATTTATTTTCATTTATCTCAATTAATATTAAATTTTAATATTAATTGAAAATAAATGAATCGGGAACTTATTCTATTTGTATTGTTATTCCAGGTTTTAGATTAATATTTATTTACATATTATTTACTGTTTGGTTTCTATTCATTTTTATTTTATGTTATTTCAGTTATGATTAATTTATTTATTTAATATTTGTTTTTAAAAGATTTTTTTTTTTTTTTATCTTTCAGATTCAATGATTTTGTGTATTTAATTTTTTTGTATTATTTTACCTTATATTTCTGTTTAACTACATTTGAAATACTAAATTTTAAGTTAAATAAAAGGCCAATTTTTTTCTTGATAAAATTATTTATGCAATGGTATGAAATTATAAGAAGACTATGTTCCGCATTAAAAAGTGTTTTTTTAAATTGTTAAAACGAAATCACATTTTACATTCTTTATTGATATTTTTTTTCTCAACCAAACTTATCAAAGTTAAATGTTTTATGCTGATAGGTGGAAGCTGAATTTTGTGCTATATCTGCATATTCCGAATATATATCGTAAGATTTATATTAAAGCTGTTATAATTACTGTTTGCTGATATTGTTTCTTCTACCCCACCAGGCATCCCCGCTCCCAACGTCACGTGGTGGCGAGACAACAAACCGTGGGACAGCACTTTCCAAAAGTATTCCACGGGAGTCCTCAACGACATGAAGCTAATTAATCTCAGCCGCTCGGACCTCTTCGCTACATTCCACTGCAAGGCGCAGAACACCAAGCTCACCTCCCCAGTCGTTCGAACCATCGTCCTAGACATGTACCGTAAGTTGTTGGCTTTTTCTTTCCGGACACTAACAAGCCGATGAGAATTAATTCCAACCGGAAGGAATTTATTCCACTTCCAAACTTGCCCTCGTTTGGATTGCAGGAATAGATAAGGAATTAATTAAGATTAAGATTCCCCATTCCGTGTAAGACTGAGTCGGTATTTTTCACTGTTTCCCTTTCCGGAATGAAGGAAAGGCGGTTTCTGGGAGTGCGATAGGATGTTCTATAAATTCGCCTTTTTTCTTTTTATCTGAGTATTGTATTCTGCTAAAAGAAACTGTAATGTTTTCGGTTTATAGAAGAATGTTATAATTTGTTTTTATTGTCAACAGAGAATAATAATATAAGAAATTTTAGTTAACAGTGAGAATAACTAAACTAACTAAAATTTCTATAGAATTTCTCAATGGTAGTTAAAATTTCTATATAATTTCTCAATGGTAGCTAAAATTTCTATGTAATTTCTCAACGGTAGCTAAAATTTCTATGTAATTTCTTAATGGTAGCTAAAAAAATTTATATAATTCTCAATGTTAACTAAAATTTCTATAACTAACTATAATTTCTCAATGTTAACTAAAATTTCTATAACTAACTATAATTTCTCGATGTTAACTAAAATTTCTATAATTAACCATAGTTTATCAATGTTACCTAAAACAATTTGGGATCGAGATTCAAATAGTAAAGTGTTGTGAGATTCTGCGACAATTTTCATCAATTTTTTTCTGGAATTTAGAAAAGCTGTATATGTGGAACTGATGGTGTTTTTTGTAACTTTATTTCGTTATATTTGAAATAATCTTTTACTGGAGAGGGTTTTTTTTTTTGACTAAAACAAATGTTGTGGTGTTGAGACTAAACTCAGTGTCCGGCTGTGTGGAAACACATCCATGAGTAAGTCTACTCATGGGTGGAGGGAAAAGGGGACAGCTTCTGTTGTGATAGAGCACCCGTAGCTGGAAGTCTGGCTTGGCTCTGAGTTCCTTCAGAAGGAGCGCAGTGCCTTCAGGGAGGACTTTTAGGTGGAACTATCCAGCATTTACGTATCGTATGGGAGAAAATCCGGAACACTCCCATCAGGTAATTCGATCATGAAGCACGATACTGAACATTACAAACGCCATCGAATCTCCTCCTTTTTTGAACCCTGTTTCAAAAAAGGAGGAGATTCGATGAATGAATGATGATGATATAATGAAGCTGCCAGCAGATTGAACCTCAACTCTAATGCTCAACAGCGGCGCGAGTTGCCACTCAGCCACGAGTCGGGATCTTTAATGTGAGGCGGGCAGCTTCTGTTGTGATGGAACGCCCATAGGTAGTCTGACTTTTGGCTCCGTGTCGCTGAAGAAAGAGGGAAGTGCCTTCCGAGGACTTCCATGGGGA
Organism: Caerostris extrusa; assembly: GCA_021605095.1. Classification (NCBI taxonomy): domain Eukaryota; kingdom Metazoa; phylum Arthropoda; class Arachnida; order Araneae; family Araneidae; genus Caerostris; species Caerostris extrusa. The sequence goes on from BPLR01012562.1 coordinate 56,774, forward strand.
ACTACCCCACATTTGCGTATCGTATGGGAAAAGACCCCACTAGGTAATCTGACTAGCGAGGCAAGATGCTGAGCATCACAAATGCCATCGAATCTCCTCCTTTTTTGAAACAGTGTCTGCAACAATGCCGCCAGCAATTGAAAAAGGCCCTAATATCACCAGTGGCGCATGTTACCACTGAGCCACGAATCGGGCCTATAACAAATATAATGATTATATGAATTTATAGAAAAGTAACAGAATTTTTCTTTAACAATAAAAAAGCATGAATTGACTTAATAATAATCAGAAAAATATTGTCTTTGAAGAAAGTTTAACCTTCAACTAATGAATTCAATCTAAGAGGATCCCATAAATTTTCAACATAGGTCTGTGTGTTTATTTTCTCAAAACGCTCATTAAAACAAGATTAAATTTCTTATTCAGTGTAAAATTCGATCGGAATTTTTTAATTTTTTTCATCTAGAACGAAGAAATGGAAAACCAAATTTTGTTAATGCAGTGGAATATTTTTTTTTAAATTTTTTTTTTTTATCTGTAAATTTCAGATTGTGATAGTTTTCTATTAAAAGAAACTATAATTATTCAGTAAATTTTCAGTCCAATATAGCAAATTATAAATTCAAAGTAATATATTTAATTTTTTATTGTTAAAAAACGAAATAATAATTTTAAAATGACCCAAAAGAAATTTAAAGATGAAAATTTTCTGCAGAAACAATATTAAGGAATAAAATCTAATAAGACTACCTAATTTTTCTACTTGCATAATAAGTTGCATTTTATATTTAATTTATTAAAATGCTAATCATAAAATGTTAACATTCACCATTTTATTTTTAAATATATATAAGGTAATTATAAATATTTAAAATATGTGATTTTTTGTAAAGCATTAGTTTCATTTATTTTTTAATAACTTATCAGATTAATTATAAATGCTAATTAATTTTAAAGACTATTAATTATAATAATATTTACATTGCATTGCATACATATATTTATTAATTTTTGTCCTACACATATGCCACACTAAATAACGTTTTAAACAAATAAAAAAAAAAGTTTCATTTAATAAAATCTAAGTTATAAATCTAGTTTATTTTTTCATAAGTTTTCAAATAAAAATGTTCTCAGTGTGAAATTTATTCAGTCAGTTTTATAACATTATTAATTAAAAGTATAAAACATCAATATAAATTGAAAATGTATTGAATATTTATAAATCATTTTATTATTTATTTTAAGATAATATAGAGATGTAAAGCTCTTAGAATCAAAAAGTTTTAAAAGAAAATGAAAAAAATATATTAAATATATTTGGAATAAATTAGATTATGTTCATCCTATCCAAAATACATACCAAGAATATAAAACATTTAAATCAAATTAATGAATTTAAAAAAATGTATAGAATAAGTAAAATCTAATATATTTTAAATTAAAACTATATTTTTGTATTTAATTGACTTATTTGAATATCAACCATAAAACACAAAAAAAAACTAAATAAATCCAAATAAATTACTTTTATTACTCTAACTCTTCTGGTCAATAAATATGTTACAATCTGTATTAATTCTATTGTTACTAATATAACTAAATTTTAGGCTAAATTATGTTACTGCCTCACTTGATATCTCAGTAAATAGTTAATAAAACTATTTAGTGTGATACCGACAGTACAATTGCTTTCCAATCGTATTAATTTATCAACAATGTCTAATAAAATTAAAGATATGCATGCACTCACTAAATATTGTTTTTCTTTATTTTGAAACAGAACGAGGAAATCACATTTATGACTAATGTATTTCAATTCATTGCCAAACATATCATAATCAAAATTCCTTAATATTTATTGAGTTATCTTTCGAACAGCCCATAATTTTGCGTGCTTATTACATTTATTAATAAATTATTTTCTAATTCACCCCATTCATTTCTTCATTTCGTTGTTTCCTCTCATATTTGGGAGGAAATTATACAGTTTCCACGAAATAATTCTTCTTTCAATTTGGGACGAATGGTTAATGTAACTATGTAAACATTTATATTCAAAACTATTTTTTATTTCAGCAGAATAAATGAAACAGTTTGAGTCAAATTGTCTAGAATTTGAATAAATAACTCTTTCACACAAACGGGTTTCTGGAATAATAAATGATCTCCAGTAAATTTTTTTTTAAGCCAAAATGTAATAAAAAGAAAAAAATTTATGACTTGCAAATGTTTTGAGCATGTAAAGTTAAGCATAGATGTGGATATTAGTTATATAACTGGTTGAACTTCAATAGAAAAAAATAAGAAGTTTTCTTTGGGAGATTTATTTTCAATAATTGAAATTAATTCAATAATTTTTAATGTAATAAAATCATAAGCATTTTTTTAGTCTATGTAAATAGGACATTTTTCAATTCCTCTCTATTGGCTCACACTCTCCTATATATATCTTGTTTAAATTTTCAATCGTTCATAAAATACATTTTATTCATCCAAAATAGTTAAAATACATTTTTGAACTTGTAGTGAATGACACTGATGGAAATACATTTTTTCAAATATTAATTGAAAAATTATATTTAATTAATTAGTTTTAGTTTTTTAAGATTTAAGTTGCATATATCTACCAAGAGATGGCGCCAGATAAACTTAAAAAAATGAATGAAAATAATTAATGAAGGAATTGACTTTAATTTTGTTTTTATATTACTTGTTTGTTTATTAGCTACTTCTGCTGTAACTAGCATTTCAGTCTGTTTAAAATTATTAGAAATCTTAAAAGAGTACAAATAAATTGTATTGTGTGGAAAAAATTGTGAAAAGACAAAAATTCTAGAAAGTTATGAAAAGTTCTAAACAAGCGGTGGGTATAGACACAGATGTACTAAAATATTTTCATGTTATGAAAGTAGTTACTGATATAATTATATCTTGATACTTAAGTAATTAAATTACATGATAGTCAATTAAATTATATGACAAGTCAACTAAATAGCATTTGTTGCGTAAGGAACGAATAAAATGGTCTTCAATCTGTAGTTAATGCGTGGAAGTGCTTCCAAAAACAAGCTCTATAAATCTTTATAAATAATGTCTTTAAATATCTTTTATTAATTTATTCCCTTTTTTATTGTCATTTTATCTTAATGTTCTCTAGAAACCAGTCACATTAGAATCAAGTTCATTTATCTTCACAAAGTCGGGTACTAAATGGTAATAAAAAATAAACTTTTCTCGTGATAAGTCACAGAGAAATAAGAATATATCTTGTGAATAGTTTTGTTCAATATGACATTTGTTTAAAATCTAAAAAACATTTCTTGTTCTAGTTACAAATAATACACTCCCAGTTAATCAGGCAGTTCGTTTAAAGAGTTTTAAAGCATTATTAGAGTCTCTGTAACAATCTTTTGATACCATTAGTAAAGAGGAATGTAAGTTAGAAGTCGTTATTCATTTATAGCCTTCCTTTTGAAATTTATAATTTTAAAGTAAGAAAATTTAGGTCAACTTTTTTCAGTTCAAATTCATATGCTTCAGCATCAAATTCAGACGCTTTTATCATTATTACAAATCTTCACATGAATTTACTGCAAGTGCTAACAACAGAATTATGAAATTCACTTCTGAAAGTCTAATACTGAATTTTGTTTTTATCTCTTTGTGCTATTTCCCTTGTTTTTAAATTTTACTTATGTTTAGATTATTATTAGCATTGACTCAATAGATCCAAATACATATATTCTGTTTAATTCCAGTGTACCCCCTGACCTCCCGCATCACCAGCCGCCTGAGTACGCTGGCGGCGGGGCGACGCCTCGACCTTGCCTGCGAGACCCAGGGTTCGCGCCCCACCGCCAAGATATCCTGGTGGCTGGACGGCAGCCCCTCTCCGACCACATCGACACCGTCCACGACAACATCACCTCCTCTGTCCTGCGCCTGCTGCCCAAGCCCCAGCACAACAGGGCGACCCTCTCTCTGCAGGGCGCAAAACCCCAAGCTCTACGACAGCGCTCTGGAAGACGTCAGGGTGCTCAATGTAACATGTGAGTATATAAATTTCATTTTATTTCAGATGTTGTTGAAATTTTTCTTTATAATAAATCCATTACATACATAAAATTATTTCAGGAATAGGAGGATTCATTATTTTTTTTATTATTTAATGGGTTTAATTTAAAATCAAACTTTTAAGTAATTGATCATAATTTTAAAAAACTCATTTGGCAACGGCAACGAATCGAACCAATTAAGGAATATCTAATGCAAGATGGACTAAAAGTCACGCATGGGTTTTAATAATTTTAACTTTCTTTCAATAATTTTAGCATTTAGCTATAAGAAAATATAGATTTTATAAATTTATATAAATAAAAATAATAAATACATACATCTTTTAAATAGACGAATTTTTCTGTTTCACAAGTATGACTCTTTCTAAAAGTAGGCTAATTACGTCTCCACTATTATTTAAATCTTAGAACTGTAGCCGTCTAATTTCTATTAGAATGTTGCGTCTCTGTTAGTCTTAAGATAGCTTAATAAAAAGAAGTTTGGAGTCATTGCTCCAGGCGAGCTTATTTTGCAAAATAATTCGACGCTGATTTTCAAACAGAATTGATAAATATAATGGGCTGTGAATTGGCATATTTTTCCTTAATTATTATTCAATTAAGACGAATATTATAACCATTATAAACAATTGAAACTGCGGTGTATCTTTTGAACTACTCTTTACTTCACCAGTATAAAATTTAAACAAATATAGTATTGGGACACCTGTATAAAGCATTTTATGTATATCATAATTATCGCTAATAAGGTGAAAATAAAAAAACTTGATACTCTAATATGAAGTATATCCTAAAATATTATAAACTCTTGATACAGTATAATTTATTTTTCATAGATAACCATTTATGCGGCATTTAAGTAAATGTTAAAAGCCAAATATGCGTGTGATCTTGATTCAGTGTTATTCATGGATACGAACTAAAATACTCAAAATAATGACGCAATTTTTAACTCCATATTAATTCAAATTGGTTTGACAGCACAGTATAACTGCAACACAAAACATAATTGTGTAGCAAATAATTACAAGATCATCTTAAAAGCAAGTTCGTTTTAGGGACTTTGTACCCTACGTCCGGTCTGGAACTCATTACTCGATTTCGCACACTCCCTTTTCTCTTTCTCCCTCTCCCATTCTCAGTTCCACAGTCTAACAGGCGAAAACACTGTGCAAAGTCTAACGTAAAAAGGTCGACCCGTCCTTGAAAGGAGGATCTATCAACCTTAAACTTTTTTCCTTGAAATGTAAATTCCTCTAACCTTGAAATGTAATTTTTGAGTGCCTCATAAAAGAATAACCTCAGTGTTTCGAAATTCGCAGTCGTTATCATCATAACAAAATAATATTTGAATCCAATGAATAGCTATGAATGTTTAATTTTATGGGTTAAGATTGTACATTTTTTTCAGTTAGTGAATTAACAATAGCATTGTTCAAGGTGCGTTTCATTTAACAATAGCATAAAATAAGGTGCAAGTTTTATGTAAACTATTTGATCCTAATCCTGATGACTTGGTGTTATAATAAACAAATTTTTTATTTAGCAGAAATATATATTCTATAACTCTGTTAAAATAACATGGGCAACGCAATTTATAAAAAATATGCAGTTGTAATTTTTTGAATACTAATGGTTTTATTTTTATTAAAACACAATTCCCTGCTTCTATATAAAGTCCTAGAATCTTCTTAATTTTAATTCACTGAACTCATAGATTTTGTTTATGATCATACACTTACTATCACTTATTTTTATCAATAAGAAAAGCAAAATGTTTATCGCAAATAGCTAAAAATATATATTCTTTCTTAACTGATTAAATATCAATAGGAATTATATTTGTTGCAAGATGAACTAAATGATTAAATTAAATTTTATAATGACTAATAACTTTCTTCTTCATTGTTTCAACAGCCCCATGGTGGTCCAAGGCCGCTTGCCTAATGGCAGATTTCGAGACAGGAAGATGTTTTCGTTTTACGAGGTAGGGTTGTCAGTCGCAGTAGTTGCCCAACGCTCTACAATCATATTATACTGGGAATTACAGTTTAAAGTGAATTCTGTACCACTACAAGCATCCATGCCAACACCGGGACTGTGGTACTGAACGCCAGACACTCGGCCATCAGGAACCACAAATAACTTAATCTTTTAAAGTTTTTAGTGGGGCCCATGAGTTGGTTTAATACTAATACCTACCTAGTTATTTTTAATCAAAAATAAATCTAATCATATAACTATTTATCCTTAAATATGTTTTTTAAATCATTTTATATGATAACTAGAGGGCACGGAAGACGTAATCCTGCCCTGAAAATAAAAATCCTGGAATCTGATCGTAGCGCCACCTATCGGTTCCATTTGTAAATCCAAACTGTCCAGGGACCCACTCAAACACCCACAACATCAAAATCGGTCCAGTGGTTTAGATTAATTCAGTGATAAATACACGTACACAATAATTATCTATATACCAAAAGATATTTTAATATAACCATCATTTCACGATATCTAATAATAATTGACGCTGGAAAACATTTAGTGCATGTCAAATAGAAAATATGGGTGTATTTGGATTTTTGGGAGTGTTTTCTAATATACATATTTCATCTAATAATAGAAGAGTAATAGTAATCCATTCCAAGCATTAAATTGAGCACAAGATTTAAGAAATAAAAAAATGTCAGTAAATTACAGCAATAACTCATTCTGAGTTAATTTTTTAAAAATTCCTGTTACCTTGAATATTAAAATAATCCGAATACCTACTCATAATTTGAACTCGTGTCCTTGCACTGTCTATATAATACATAAATGATAATCTATTTCTGTGTGTTATGTGCTACTCTGTTTAAGCACATAAAAATATATAAATAAATAAATAAATATCTTATATTATGTATATGTACAAGATATTTTAACAAAACGAATAATCTATAATTAAAAACTCTTTTTATAACCATTAAAGTGAATAACTCGAAACAAACAGACAAACTATTACAATTTTTGTAAATAGGACACATAATCGGTGTGCCTATGACCGACCATTACTGTCTATATAATCTGCACCCTCATTACCATCCAACACTTAACACCAAGAAGTATCTGTTACGCTCTTCCAAATAGTGATTTCCGAATCACTCCTGCCAATCTGCTGCGTGTTTAATGCAATGAGCCCGGCCATCGCCGGATCCAGCCTAACCAGATTATTCAATATCCCAACGTATTTATGCATGCCCGTCACCAAGCTCTCCAGTCTTAAAATCATTTACTAATAACTAATTACGATGGGAGGGGGGGGGAATAGCCGCTTGTTCCAAAGTCGCTGCAGCCCACTCGAGCGCTTGAATCACCCCAACAAATTAATGATAATGGCAAACAGTGGAAAGTAGGGGCGCGTGTTTTTAGCGCTCATTAGACGTTTGCGAACGAAAGTGACTTGGCCCCGGTCGGGGAACGATCATTTCAATTAGCGGTTGTCTGAGGGGTGTATTCTCCGAATGGTGGGAAATCGTTAAGCTGAAACTCTTTTCGAGGTATTGGACCGGTGTGACTTCAAGTAACGATAGCGGTTAATAATTATTGTTTGTTTTCACTCATTGGTAATCTTGTTTTCGTGAAATATTTATTAATACTATTTTGAACTGTAATTCTTGCTTAATTTGATTATACATTAATTAAGAAAGGGCATAGCGCTCTCGCGCTCGGTGTCATAGGTTTCAGGTTCGATTCCCGGCGGTGCTATGTGTATTTGCAGTAGATCAAAATCCACTTTGAATCGTAGGTCCCTGTGTCCACTATGACTGTACAGCGTAGGGGGCGTAGTTGTTTGGGCGTAGGGTTGACAATCCTACCCCGTAAAAATAATTTTGTCACTCTACATTCATGTCATTTTTTTTGCACACTTTGGTCTAAATTTGACAGGGACCTACTGTTTAACGTTGATTCCGAACCACTAAAAACATACGTGGAACCGCAGGGACTCGATCGCGAAATCTGTGGCCCAGCGCACTAATCACTCGGCCCTTAGGCCCCAAATAAAGAACTAATGGCAACTACGAAAACAATTCGGGTGTGTTTTCTAATATACATAATTGATCTATTAAAAGAAGAGTAATGGTAATCCATTCCAAACATTAAATTGAACACAAGATTTAAGCAAAAAAAAAAAATGTCAATAAATTACAGCAGAAGCTTACTTTGACTGATTTTCTAAAATTTCTCTTATCTTGAAAAATTATTAAAATGGTTTGAATACCTACTCACAATTTGACCTCGACAGCTTGAACTGTCTATATAAATACTGCTTGTACTGTCTATAAACTATTTTCTGTATATTATATGCTATTCTCTCTGCATAAGCAATATATGTATATATACGAGATATTTTAACAAAATGGATAATTTATAATTAAAAAACTCTTTGCCGACCATTAAACACAAATAACTGGAAACCAATAGACACAAAACTAACACAATTTGCCTCCCAGACCATTACTGTTTATATAATCTGCACCCCATTACCGGCATCCAACACTTAACACCGAGAAATATCTGACGTGAGCTATATGCTTTTCCGAACAGTGATTTCCGGATCACTCCTGCCAATCTGCCGCGAGTTTATTGCAATTAGCCCGGCCATCGCCGCATCCAGCCTAACCAGATTATTCAATATCCAAACGTGTATTTATGCATGCCCGTCACCAAGCTCTCCAGCCTTAAAATCATTTCCTAATAACTAATTACGATGGGAGAGGGGGAATAGCCGCGTGTTACCCAAAGTTGCTGCCGCCCACTCGAGCGCTTCAATTACCCCAACAAATTAATGATAATGGCAAACAGTGGAAAGTAGGGGCGTGTTTTTAGCCCTCATAAGACGCAGGGTCTTCAGACCGAAAGTGGCTTGAGCCCGGGCGGGGAACTATCGTTTCAATTAGTGGTTGTCTGAGGGGGTGTATTCTCCGAATGGTGGATGAAAATCGTTAGGCTGAAACACTTTTCAAGATATTGGATTGGTATGACTTCAAGTAACGATAGCGGTTAATAAGTATTGTTTGCTATCACACTCAATTGATAATCTTGATTTCATGAAATGTTTATTAATAGTATTTGTAACTGCAATTCTTTGCTTAATTTGATTATACATTACTTAATAAAAACCATAGGTTTCGGTTTTCGAGTCCCGGCGATGTGATGGGTGTTTGTAGTGGTTCGAATCCACTTTAAACAGTAGGTACCTGTTTCATAGTTGTTTTCGTTCGCGGCGTCTAGAGCGTTGAAAACACGCGCCCTGCTTTCCACTTTTGCCATTATCATTATTTTTTCTTTGGGGTGATTCCAGCGCTCGAGTGGGCTGCAGCGACTTTGGGGAACAAGCGGCTATTTCCCATGTAATTAGTTATTAGGAAATGATTTCAAGCTGGAGAGCTTGGTGACTAATGCATAATTACACGTTGGGATATATTGAATAATCTGGTTACGATGGATTCGCGATGGTGGGCTAATTGTAATAAACGCGCGGCAGATTAATCCAATCCATTCCAAACATTAAATTGATCCGGAAATCACTATTTAAGCAGCGTACAATAAATCTCGGTGTTAAATCTTGGATGCCGGTAATGGGGTGCAGATTTTAAAAAGTAATGGTCTTGAAAATTGTAAAATAGTTTACCTACTCACAATTTGACCTCGACAGCTTATTCTGTCTATATTTTAATGGTTACTGTCTATAAACTATTTTTTATATTATATGCTATTTGTTCTGCATAAGCAATATATTGTATATATACACTGATAGTAACAAAAGTGGATAATTTATAATTAAAAAACTCTTTGCCGACCATTAAACACAAATAACTGGAAACCAATAGACACAAACTGCACAATTTGCCTCCAGACCATTACTGTTTCTATGTTCAAGTTATTCATGTGACCCAAGGTTAACACCCAAAAGTATCTGACGCGAACTATCACGCTCTTCCGAACAGTGATTTCCGGATCACTCCTGCCAATCTGCCGCATGCGTTCATGCCATTAGCCCGGCCATCGCCGCATACAACCTAACCAGATTATTCAATATCCAAACGTGTATTTATGCATGCCCGTCATCAAGCTCTCAGCCTTAAAATCATCCCACCTAATAACTAATTACGATGGGACTGCACTTAACGACCGAGACCGGCGTGTTACCCAAAGTTGCTGCCGCCCACTAACAGACAATTACCCGTCAACAAATTAATCAATAATGCGGCAAACAGTGGAAAGTAGGGACGTGTTTAAGCCTGTGCGGAGAAATTTGGCTTCTTCAGACCTATTGAGCCGGGCGAAGAACCTATCGTTTTCAATTAGCGGTTGTCAGGGGGTGTATTCATCAATGGTGGATGAAAATCGTTAGGCTGAAACACTTTTCAAGATAATGGATTGGTATGACTTCAAGTAACGTGGCCGGTTTAATAAGTATTGTTTCTATCACACTCAATTATAATCTTGATTTCATGAAATGTTTATTAATAGTATTTGGAACTGCAATTCTTTCCTTAATTTGATTATACATTACTTAAGAAAAAACCATAGGTTTCGGTTTCAGTCCGGCGATGTAATGGGTGTTTGTAGTGGTTCGGAATCCACTTTCCTCTGGTAGGTACCTGTTTCATAGTTGTTTCGTTCGCGGCGTCTAATGAGCGCTAAAACACGCGCCCTACTTTCCACTGTTTGCCATTATCATTAATTTTCTGGAGTAATTCCAGCGCTCAGTGGGCTGCGGCGACTTTGGGGAACAAGCGGCTATTTCCCCCATCGTAATTAGTTATTAGGAAATGATTTCAAGCGGTCGAGGGAAGCTTGGTGACTGGGATGCATAATTACGTTCGGATATATTGAATAATCTGGTTACGCTGGATGCCGCGATGGCCGGGATAAAACTGTAATAAGGGTACGCGGCAGATTGGTAGGAGTGATCCGGAAATCACTATTCGGAACAGCGTACAGATACATTCTCGGTGTTAAGTCTTGGATGCCGGTGAAAAGGGGTGCAGATTATATAAACAGTGATGGTCTGGTAGGAAAATTGTGTTAGTTTGTGTCTATTTGTTTCCAGTTATTCGTGTTTTTAATGGTTAGCTAACAGTGTTTTAATTATAGAGTAATTGTTTTGTTAAAGTATATTGTAATATACATATACTAAATAGAATAACATATAATATTTTATTTTTTAATGTATTCACATAGACAGTACAAGGTACCTGAGATCAAATAATGATTAGATATTCGAACCATTATAATAACTTTTTAGGTAATAGGAATTTTAGAAATTCGCTCAAAATGAGTTTCTGCTGTAATTTACTGATATTTTTTATTTCTTAAATCTTGTGTTCAAATTTAATGTTTGGAATTGATTACCATTGCTCTTCTATTAGATGGAATGTATATATTAGAAAATACCCCAAAAATTTGTTGTTGTTGTTGTCATTAGCTCTTTATTTGGGGACTGACTGGTGCTCTGGCACTCGATGCATCAAAGTGCCAACCCAAGGTGCCATGGATGTAAAAAAAAGTGGTTCGGAATCCACGTTAAACAGTAGGTCCCGGTCTAACTAGCCCAAAATGTACAAAAAAAAATTACCGTAGAGCGACAAACTTCTTTTTACTTGGTATAATTTGTCAGACCTTGCGCTGTCTATATGAATACATAAATGATATCCTATTTCCTGTATATTTAATTTTACTCTATCTACATACTCAATATATGTATATATATACAATATACTTTAACAAAACAAATACTCTATAATTAAAAAACTGTTTGCTAACCATTAGACACGAATAACTGGAAACAAATAGACACAAACTAATACAATTTGCCTCCCAGACCATCACTGTTTATATAATCTGCACCCCATTACGGCATCCAACACTTAACACCGAGAAGTATCTGACGTGAACTATTACGCTCTTCCGAATAGTGATTTCCGTATCACTCCTGCCAATCTGCCGCGTTTATTGCAATTAGACCGTCCATCGCCGGCATCAGCCCAACCAGATTATTCAATATCCCAACGTCATTTACGCATCGCCGTCACCACGCTCTCCGCTTGAAATCATTTCCTAATAATTAATTACGAGGGGGGAATAGCCGCTTGTTCCGCAAAGTCGCTGCAGCCCACTCGAGCGCTTGAATTACCCCAACAAATTAATGATAATGGCGAACAGTGGAAAGTAGGGCGCCTGTTTTTAGTGCTAATTAGAACGCAGGTAGGTTGTGAACGAAAGTGACTTGAGCCCGGTCGGTGAACGATCGTTTCAATTAGCGGTTGTCTGAGGGGTGTATTCTCCGAATGGTGGATGGAAATCGTTAGGCTAAAACTGTTTTCAAGGTATCGGACTGGTATGACTTCAAGTAATGACAGCGGTTAATAAGTACCTGTTTGCTTTCACATTCATTGATAATCTTGATTTCATGAAATATTTTAAGGGTATTTAAAATTGGAAATCTTTGCTGCATTTGAATATAAAGAAAGGGTATAAGCGCTCTAAGAAAGGTGCTATAGGTTTCGGGTTCGATCCCCGGTGGTGCTATGTGTATTTGTAGCGGTTCAAAATCCACTTTAAATCTTAGGTCCCCATCCACTATGACTGTACAGCGTAGGGGTGCAGCTGTTGGGCGTAGGGCTGAAAATCCTACCCCGTAAAAATAATTTTGTCACTCTACATTCATGTCATTTTTTTGCACACTTTGGGCTAATTTGACCGGGATCTACTGTTTAACGTGGATTCTGAACCACTAACAAACATCCTTTTCACCGCCGCATTCGAACCCGAAATGTGAAACTAAAGGGCAAAGCGCTCGTCAATTGGCCCTCATGCCCCAAATAAAGAACTACTAACCACAAAAAAAATTGGTTGTATTTTCTAATATACACATTCCATCTAATAATAGAAGAGCAATGGTAATCCATTCCAAACTGCCAAATTGAACACAAGATTTAAGAATTAAAAAAAAGGTCAATAAATTACAGAGGAACAATTTTGAGAATTTTTAAATACCTATTACCTTGAAAATATTAAAACATTTCCAATACCTGCTCATAATTTGATTTCGATGGATCTTGTCTACACTGTCTATTTGAATATATAAAAGATAAACAATTTCCTATATCATATGATACTCTATCAACATACATAATATATACGTATATACAAGATATTTTAACAACATGAATAATCTTTAATTAAATAATAATTAAATAAATCTTTGCTAATCATTAAACACGAATAACTGGTAAAACAAATAGACACAAGCTAATATAATTTGCCTCCCAGACCTTTACTATTTATATAATCTGTACCCCATTACCATCCAACACTTAACGCCGTGAAGTATCTGACGTGAACTATTACGCTCTTCCGAAAGTGATTTCTGGATCGCTCCTGCCAATCAGCCGCGCCTTTATTGCAATTAGCTTCGGCCATCCGGCATTCCAGCCTAACCAGATTATTCAATATACCCCAACGTGTATTTAGGCATCCCAGTCACCAAGCTCTCCGACTTGAAATCATTTCTAATAACATGAAATTACTAGAGTGATGGGTTTCCAGACATACCGCTTGTTCTCCCAAAGTCGCTGCAACCCACTCGAGGAGGAATTACCCCAACAAATTAATGATAATGGCGAACAGTGGAAAGTAGGGCGCCTGTTTTTAGTGCTAATTAGAACGCAGGTAGGTTGTGAACGAAAGTAACACATAGCCCGGTCAGTGGAACGATCGTTTCAATTAGCGGTTGTCGGGTGTATTCTCTGAATGGTGGGAAATCGTTGGCTAAAACTCTTTTCAAGGTATGTATTTGACTGGTGTGACTTCAAGTAACGATAGTGATTAATAAGTATTGTTTGCTGTTACACTCAATGATAATCTTGATTTCAGAATGTATTTATTAATAGTACTTTAAAATTTAATTATTTGCTGCATTTTGATTACATTAATTCCATCAAACAAAGGCAGCATAGGTTTCAGGTTCGAGTCACAGCGGTGGCATGGGTGTTTGATATCTCAGGTTCAAAATCCTTTTCACTTGTTATTTTCCAAAATCACCTTATGACAATCAGAATGTAGAGCGTTGGAATAGAGCTGGCAACCCTACCATGTGATTAAAAGTAGTTTGTCATGGCACATATAGTTCCATTTGCTGAGGAGGTCCCAGTTGTTGTTTGAATCTCCTTCCAGATGTCTATTAAGGCTCATCTTCTATTTGGTTGTAAAGTAAGCCATTTTATGACCGATATGTGGCCCTTAGGGCTGTTAAGTCATTAATCAGTCCTGACTTTTATTATTTTTAAAGCGGCCAATATTGGGACACACCTTTTTTATGCAAAAAAAAAAAAAAAAATGCTTATTAAATATTTGGTCCATAAAGACCCCACAGGGTGGAGTTGCTGAATTTCTTGTTTTCTTCCTTTGTGATGCTGACCACCAAGACCTACTTATTTGTAGAATTTGTATTATTTCCCCAGTGACAATATCCATTGACAATTTATTTTACAAATAAAGATAAATTACAGATTAAATCACATTACAAATTAATACATTTCTAGAGAAAAAATGTAATAATGCAAAAATTTAATTTAAATATTAAATTTATATATGACTTAATTATATATTACTTTTCAAAAATATATTTCGTTACCATTGTTAAAATTATTTTTAAAATAATTCGTTAATTTAACTTGAATGCCGTATATCCTATAGACATTGAAACTGAGAACTTCAGACCAAGAAGTGAGAATCCATTTTAAAATCTAAATATCTAATTGTAGTTATATAACGACAATGCTAATTATATAACTACAATATATAATTTATCTTATATTTTATATTAATTAAGATTATATATATACGTTCCTTCAAACAAAGTTTTATTTGGAATCCAAAATTATAAAATTGAGTTTTAAAATCACATTTCTTATTAAAATACTTAGATCTTAATAATACTTTCACATATTTAAATAAAACTACTTAAAAATACTTTTATATAAATAATAAATAATAGTGCATACAAACAGTTAAAATTATTTTCACATTTTTCTGAAGAAGAAAAAAAATAGTGCCAAGAATTTAACTATAAAAATTTTACAAAAAAAAAAGAAATACATGAAAAAAAAAAAAGTTATTTCTTATATCAATAATGTCAAATATTTGGTTTGATTCGGAAATTTAAAAAAAAAAAAATGTATTTTTATTTTTTTTTTTAAAAAGTGTTAACAAAAAGTTTTTAGAGATATAGTGAAAAAAATGATAAAAGGCATATATTAAATTTTTTTTTGAAACTTAACGGTACTATTTATTTAATGTTTATAACATTTTATGATTCTTTTTAATAAAAAAAACGTCTTCACAATTGTAAAAAAAAGATGTAAAGAATAAAAACAAACTTAAAACGATTAACTTAATTCACGGAAAAGAAAAATGATTCCAATACACTCATCTTCAGCAAAAAACTCAAAAGATTCAAAGTAATAAAAAAAAAAGAATGTTTTTAGTGTGTTTAAAAAATGACAAAACTTTAAATGAAAAGTTAATAATTAAGAAGTTTTCTCTGGGCTCGAATCTACACATTTCTGCAGCTTTTTTAAAATGTGTATGATTTTTTTCGTTTCATTTTTCTGATTCAAAAATAAAAGATGTATTAATATAAAAGGAGAGTGAATATTGCATACCAAAAAAATATATAAATTATTTCATAAAGAAAACAAAATTTCGTGTTTTTATTATAAATATGCTTGGAATTTTTAATGAAACAAAAATGAGAAATTTTACGCATATTAACTTAATTAACTAACTAATATAATTAATATTTTTAATTACCTTTTTTTCATAAAAGGCATTGTTTTTCAACTTCGTGGTGAAATTTTAACTACCACAAAACGGAGCATAAATTAAACACCCAAGGAAATATTTGCAATTACATGAAAAAAAAAGTACTTCTATAATACCTTTTTGATTTGTGATAATTTTTAAATCTATGAAGTGATTAAGAAAATTAGATTTATTGAAAAAATGAAAAATGTCATTATTTTTGAATAAAATCATTTTCTGTTGTTGTTGTCGTAGGAGGAGGGAAAGGGGTTGGGCAGCTTTTGTTCTGATGGAGCACCCCGTAAGTAGAAGACTGACTTCTGCTCCGTGTCGCTGAAGGAGGGCAGTGCTTTCTGGAAGGACCTTTAGGAGGAACTACCCCGCATTTGCGTATCGTATGGGAGAAACCCAGGAAAACTCTCACCATGTAGTCCTACTCACTAGGCAAGATGCTGAACATCACAAACTCCATCGGGTGTCTTTGTTTTTGAAACAGTATCGACAACAAAGTCGCCAGTGGATTGAACCTCAGCCCTATTGCTAACCATCAGCTTACGTTGCCACGAGTCGGGCATCATTTTGTATTGTAAATGAATAAATAACATTTATACAATAAAATATTCTATCAATTGTTTCAAAAAACTAATTTAAATAATAAAAACATAAGTGTTGCAAACAGAATATTTCATTTTTTCAGATTTAAAATAATAATATTCAGTTATTTTATTATAATAATATTTCAGTTATTTTAAATAATAATATTCAGTTATATAGTATATTTCATTGAATAATAATTCTGGTAAATGGTACGAATATAATCATTTGAAATGTAATAAATCATGATATGAAACAATTCTGTGAATATCATATATAAATATATAATTCTGAAGTTAATTTTAAACAATATATTTGGATAATTAATCACAGTTTTGTCCTATAAGACATGTTGAATGAATATTTTAAATCTGATCTCTTTTCTAAATTCTCTAAATCTTTATTTAATATTTATTATTCTTGTGCATTATAATTTTTTAATAATTATAAAGCTTCCGTTGTTATTAAAAAATGAAATCTTAATGATTATTCACAATTTATGACTGAATCATTCTATAAATGCATTGTAACGTTTCGGCCTGCATTGGAACTATAACGGCTTCAAGAAGAGGGCTACTTTCAAGTTCATGGGAACACTTTAATTTTTATTTACAAGCATTATATATATATACACACACACACACAGAACTCTGTTTATTACAAATTATTATTTACAAAAAAATGAAAAATAAAGAATTAAATTGATTCGCAAGTGCAGTTCACTTCATGGGCGAAGATTTTCAGAGTTCTCAAATCTACGACGAAACTGCGGCATACCTTAATTATCACACGGCGTGATACACGAAACTACAAGGGTCTCACTTTGTAAACAAGCTGAAACTCCGGCCTGTTCAGTCACTTTAAAAAAAAGAGAAAACATTTCTAGTCAAAACACTCTTTACCTGATTCTCCAGAAACCTCCCTTTAAGAAATCCGTCAAGAGAGTGGGGCCAGCTTTCCTCACTTCTCATTGCAGTCGACACTTCCTTAACCCATGGTCCATCTCCTACCACGATGCAACAATTCATGGTGTAGTCCATATCCTATCTGTAGATGTTTCGACCTGTGAAGGTCGAACAGACAATCGCTAATTTCATGATGTCTCATTATTCATGACACTCAATATCTGCTGTCATATTTGAGTGACAGGTTGTTTTCAGTTGTACAAAAAACTACTTACATGTGATATAAATATACACGATACTGCTTATCTGCTGTCAGATTTGAGTGATATGTTCTTTTTTATGCTCTTGTTTATACTCTTATCTGTTAGGAAAGAAATATATTTTTCATTACAATATATCTCTAATCGAAAGGGATATCATATGATATAATCTATAAATATTTATGTAATACATTTTTAAATAAGCTTACATTTAATTTAATATTCTTTATTCTCGTTAATTAAAAAAAGGCAAAGATTGATCTATAATCCTATAAACAAACTCCATTTAGAATCCTTTATAACGAAAATTTAAAAGCGCAAATAACGCTTGTAAGTAAAGATTTTTATAAATGTTAACTTAATGAAATCTTGAGTAAATTTTGTCAATTTTTATTTATGTTAGTTAACAAACAGTCTCAAAAATTATAAAATATAAACATTAACATTTGAAGTAAAGCTTCCGTTTTATAACTTTTAATTAATACTTATGTGAGTAATAATATAATAATATATAGAATGATATTTAAGTTTGAAATAAAGTTTCTATTTTATTTGCATTAGGATTTACAATTGTAAATATTAATTAAAAAAGTAAAATTTCATTAAAACTATCGCATTTTCTGATAACAATTAATTATTTACAATCGTCTTAGTCCTTGGTAAAATTTATAACCATGGGCTTTGATACATTTTATCTTTCAAATTCATTATTAGATAGATATTTAATTAAAAACTCGTGCTTTCTGCTGTCTCAAACTAAGTTTTCTACTCTTCCTTTACAGAAATGTGTATTCTACTCAAATAGAAAATTTTATTGGCTTTTTTTCCGACATGTTGTATGCATTTTTTAATATCTTATTCAAAAACTAATATTAATGTCTGCATGTTTTTAATTCAAATCTACATCTGCAATGGATTTGCTGACATTTTTATTTGAATTTTTTCTGTTCATTGGTGAACCTTGTATCCCACTTATGCATAACATAAATAGTCCACCTATGGATGATGAAGGAAAAAAACTGTCTTCCAAGAAGAGTTTAACTGTTTCGCATTTGCATTTTGTGTGAGATATAACTAGTAAACTCCCATCATGTATAGTCGGTTAATTCAAGTTGGGTATCATTGTTTCTAAAAGCAGTGACTGCAACGAACGCTGCCAGTTAAGGACTTGAATCCTTATGTATATTAACTGATAGCATGCTAGCTATATCACTGAGCACCAGTTAGACTTTATATACATTAATCGTTATTTTTTATGATTTCATGATAGAATTTATGAAAGAGGCTTTTAACGTACATTATAAATGTGATTCTACTCCAATTACTATTACTGAAGAGAATTCTTGTATTGAACAACTAAACCGTCAAATATTTAAGATATATTTAATTATTATCTAATACTGATTTTCCCTTCCAGTTAATATAAAGTTGTATCATTTTTTTATTTAAAATCAATATTAAATCGTATAAAATATTATATGTCCTTTTTTATTATGCACCCAACTCATAAGTACTATCTCTTTCCCTTTGCAGAAGCGCCCATGTGCAAGGAGAACCAGCAGATCACGTACGCCGTGGCCCTGAACGAGAGCGTGACGGTGCGCTGCGAGGTAGAGGCAGAGCCCACCGACGTCACCTTCAAGTGGGAATTCAGCAACACCGTGCACAAGTACTACAACCTGCAGCACGCCGGCAGGGGGGGTGAGCACGGCCACCTACACGCCCGTCACCCCCGCGGACTACGGAACCCTGTTCTGCTGGGCCAACAACACCATCGGACACCAGCAGTCCTCATGCTTCTTCACCGTCATTGCGCCGGGTAAGTGAACCAGCATTCAATATAAAGCGATTAGATATATAAAATAATTTTAAAAGGAAAATGAAGAGTGTAGTGTTATCGTTGTTTGTGCAGCTGGATTGTGATTGGACGTGGTTGTGTTGAGATTTGAGACACAGTTTGGAAAACTCACAGCTTTTACTGGAACAAGCACAAAACACCATATACACACACAATTAAAACATGCAACACAACATTTAAAGACAACTAATTAAAGATTTCTGGAAGGAGTCCACCTCTAAATCAAAAATTAAGATTATTTCCTCTCGAGATGAGACCTTGTATAGTAAACTAAATGTCTCTGAGGCAGCTCCAGTTGTTCTTCCTCTCGGGTGAGAGTCTCAATGCCTGCTGACCATTTCTCCTGAACGCGCTGTGGCGCTATTGTAGTGCGTAGGAGGAAGCATGATTTCAAATGTATGGAAATTTGCATTAATAATTTGATAATTAATATTCTTAATCTAAATTCAAAAGATTATTAATTAACATTAGTTTATTATTAATTTACATTAATAAATGACTTTAATTTCAATTGACGATCTTTTTTAGCTCTTAGGTTCTGGTTTAATTCCTAAAAAAATGAATGTTTTTAATTATTGTGTTTACATCCCAAAAAAGAATCCAGAGTCTCAGGTTTAAATTCAGGTTTAATTCTAGACGCTCTTTAATTTCAGCTGACGATCTCTTCAATTCGCAAGTTAAAGTGTATGCATTTCATTATTGTGTTTGCATCCCAAAAGAATTCAGATTTAATTCTAGACGCTCTTCAATTTCAACTGATGATCTTTTTTTAATTCTCAGGTTCAGGCTCAATTCCTAAAACTGTATGCTTTTCATTGTGGTGTTTACATCCCCAAAGAATTCAGAGTCTCGGGTTTAAATTCAGGTTTAATTCTAGACGCTCTTTAATTTCAACTGATGATCTTTTTTAAGTATCATAATGTCGGAAGTCAACAATAAGTCGTTGATTAGATTTAAAAGGTATGTGGTTAGAATGACAGATTCGATTCAAATTCATATGAGCGCATCTCTAAGCTTTAATGTGTTTTTAATTAATATCAAGATGATATGTATAATTAAGATTTAGTTTCAGGTTTAATTCCTAAAAACGTATGCTTTTCATTATTGTGTTTACATCGCAACAGAATTCAGAGTCTCAGGTTTAAACCACGTCGACCATTATTCAACTTAGTACTCCGACAACTTGGAAAAAGTTCAATCCATCTGATTTGAAACTCTTTCCCCAAACGGTTCATCCGACAGCACTTACCCATTAATGCTAATAATTAAACCCGATCCATCACCATCTCATTAAACCATCGCCTTCAGCTCACTTAAAGGGAAATAACTCTGGAGATGGAAGGAGGTGAGGTAGGGTGCAGAACATCCATAATAACACTTTCACGGGCAGTGTGCTGTATTTATTCGCTAATAAAACAGCGATAAAATTCCCGTCAGAGCGCTGGAGCGATGCTTGGCTGGAAGTTTGTGGTATGCTTTTGAGGAGGCTTCTTCTCGCGATCTATCAAAGAGTTTTGAGGGAAAAGTTTTCTCCTCTGTTCTTTTATCGTGCCCGAGTAACTCTATGATGCTGGAAGTCAACAATAAGTCTTTGGTTAGAGTTTTAAAAGGCGTGCGGTTAGAATGGCGGATGCGATTAGGATTCATAGGAACGCGTCTGTAAGCTTTAATGTTTTTTAATTAATAAGCAAGAAGATATTTATAATTAATTGTTGAAAATATATCATCAATTTAATTGTAAATTTTTATGAGTTTCATTAAAATTAATCAGTTCCCAAATCAATTTCGATTATTTTAAAATATTATAAGACTATACGGGGCCTGAGGGTCCCGTATAGACTTGTAGCTTATAACCCGACCCCCATAAAAAGAAAACATCTCCTGTCTTGAAATCTGCCAGTAGGTCAGACCATAGGGCTGTTGCGTCAATTAAAATTTATATAAATGCAAGAAGAAGGCAATAGAATATGAAGTCTATATAAAAAAATTGCATTGTTTTTATATTTAAAAATAATGGCTTGTATTTGGGAGTGATGGGAGTTTTCTCCTATGTAAAGGAAAAATACAAAGAGTTGCTCCTGAGAAATTCTCTCCTCTAATTCATCAAGAAAAATGATGGTTA
The DNA here is from genome assembly GCA_021605095.1 of Caerostris extrusa. NCBI lineage: Eukaryota > Metazoa > Arthropoda > Arachnida > Araneae > Araneidae > Caerostris > Caerostris extrusa. Next base: position 78,445 of record BPLR01012562.1, read on the forward strand.
CATATACATCAACATTCTTCATTAAGAAAATGAGAATGTTAATAGACTTATCCAGTCAGGTACTAAAAAATAGACATATTAGAGATAAATTATAAGAAACTGTCATTTTCAAAAGAGTATATTTATATAATTCTTGTTTGAAAAATTTAATTTGCGTTCTTAGTATAAGGAAATTAACTGTTTTGTTGCGTGTAGTATCTTCAAAGTTAATTATATTTATTTGCAAAGCAAATAATATAAGGCAAATAATATTTATTTGCCTTTTTTTATATTGATTATGCGTTATTTTTTTTTTCCAGCATTGAAAAATTTTTCGTTTTCCTTTTCAGCATGCAAAACGGACAATGTCAAATTAAACGCATCCAGTTTATCTAGAGGTAAGTGTATTTAATTCCTTTGCATTTGACCCTTGTTCAAATCATAAATATTGCATATAGAATTATTAAACAATTATAGCTGATTTAATATAAAACTATGTGACTGTGTATCAATATCACAATGCTTCATAGTAGTGATTTCTGATAAGGAGATAGTTGTAATATGATATTCAAAAAGGTATAAAAGGGAATGAAATAATCAGGAGAAAAAACAGCTTCATTGTGATCTATAGAGGTTCTCAACTTCTTCGGAACACAAATATTTCACTGAAATCTTATGATCTAAATCATAAAAATATCCTCAGCAAAGGGTTGTAAACTCTAGCTAATGAAAACTTTTCTCTGCAAAAATTGAAAAATTAATTATTTAGAAATTTAAATATGAATGCAACAATTTAAGATAATTATAGAGTGTATAAATATATATTTGGTTCTGCTCATGTAAGTGAATGTAAGTGCATTTGTATGTATGTGCATGTGTGCGGTGATTACGTCTGAATATGTAGGTATAAAGATTTACTTATGTTTGTGCGCATATATGCATGTGCGTATATATATATATATATATACATTTTTATAAACATACGCATAAATATAATCATAATTTAGAACATCATAATATATATATATATACTTGATGTAATTGTAATTAAAAGTTCACTTTCAAAAATTCATGTGTAGATTAAATTGAAGGCTGAATTCGTTTTAATTAAATAAAAATAATAAATATAGAACAAATATAAGTTCAATTAGTAAAGGATAATTTAACAATAAATTAAATATATTTAAGTTGTTTTCATTAAACGTTCAACCATTTTTAAGTTTAATTCTATGCACACCTTTTTGGAATGAAGTACATTGAATGCACTTGAAATAAAACAGTTCATCGACATTTAATCGTTGACAATAATTATTCAAAATTTTAATTTCATTTTTTAAAATTAAACGATTTATAAAGAACATTCTGCTCAACTTCATCAACATCGCGACATCGCATTTACTTAAGCAATCCTCCGTATTTGCGAAATGAGTGGCCACCAGCCGTGATGCATTTTGCGCCATTAGTAAATCAGCGGTAAATAGTGGGTCTGCATTTCTATAATTACACCGCTCCAACACAATTGCTCCATTCCTCAAGGGATGGTCTCATAGGTTTATGTCTTGGTGAATAGCTCCAGTAAAGCTGCTTAAAGTGCGCGGCCTTCTGCTCAGTGTGGCATTTATTTCAGTCTAAAGGACTGTCCGCTGGGTATTGCTGCAAGAGAGTCCTTGGGACTAAATGAGGATCAAGAATTAAATGCCGAGACGAGGCAATCACTGATAATTTTGGGCTAATTTCGGAGAATGCAATCATTTCCATGATATGGGTTATCAGATGATTTCACAGATTTAAGGTTATTTAATATTTAGTGAACGTAATAAACATGGCGTCGATTTATTTAATTATTTTAAAATGTAAACCATTAATAAATATTTTTATTTTGTGTTATCTGTATTTTATTTCCATTAGTTATGTATAATTAGTATAGGGTAATTTTATTTCTGTTAGTAACCATTTATATTAATAAATTCAGATTTCAATGTATATATGTTTGGGGGGTTTTTTATGTTATGTAAAATTAACTTTTCAGAAATTTTTATAAACACAAAATGCTATTCTTTGTGTCATAATTTAATTTAATATGCTATTATTTTTTATGTCATAATTATCATATGCGTTCATTAGCAGTAAATTCTCTTTAAAGAACTAATTAAGAAAAGGTTTTAATTAAACTTGTCAAGATTTAATTATAAGGCAAATTTATTTTTCAACGCATTATAAAAGAAATGTGGTATAAACTACAATTATATCTTAGAGGTGACATTCTGTAGAATAGAATATAAATTATGCTTGTGGAACTAGAATCTTCAAACAAACCCCGTAGAACTCTAAATAATGTTCTCTTTATATAATCAACATCAAACATTTCAAGATATTTACAAAGAACCTTTGAAAAAAACAATTTTTTTAAAAGGCTTGCCAACACTCGCCAAATCATGTTTACACAAATCTCAAAATTTGACATCTATATTTCGGGTATATGTTGTATACAGTTCAGTGCTGTCGGCTTTTATGTGACAACGACTTAATATTACAACAACTAATATTACTGGTGGTAATTACCACCAAACCTCAGTGATTTGCACTCTCAAATAATAGAATACTAGTTTTTTAATATTTAAAAATTATTAAAAATTTAAATGATTTTTATTGTCATTAAAACCTATATATAAATATATATACACACACACATTTCTTCCTATTACGTAGCTCTGTTTGAATCTATCGAACTTGTCCGCTTTCCACATAACCTGGGTTGAACTATACCCCTTTTGTCACATTGACACCTTTCTGAAAGCAATACCTATGCAGCTGAAAACTATACCATTGTCAGAAAACAATGCTTGAAGCTTACAGATATGAACCTTCGCCATGTAGTAGACTAGATGAAAATGTTGCCATTTGACCAAGGGTATATTATAATATTTTATATGGGTATAGTGTAGTATTTTTATAAAGCTGTCAATATGCATTTTAATTTCAAAAGATCGATTAACTTTAAAAATAAAAAATAAACATACAAATCACAAAAATAATATGTTCGAATTCCACAAGTTAAAAAAAATGTGAAATAAAAATAATTTAGGAACAATTTATTTTTACTAGTACTATTAAATGCAAATAAATAAAAAAAATCAACATTAATGCATTTTTGTTAAATAATTATATATATATATGTTGTGCGTTACATGCGAATTAATATAATCTATCTAAGAAATGTCGGCTGCGTAAAACCTTTTACAATAAAAATACAATATTTTGGTTAAGGAAATAATAATGCGTTAACAGCTTACTAATTAATCACATTTGATAACGCTAAACTAGTTTTGATAAATTACATGATATTTTGGTTTCATTAGGATGCAGTTGAGTAGGAAATTAATTGCCTTCGGGCACTTCTAACCATCTATTCTGTCATATAATTTACTTGGCGCCATATTAGATCTTCAGTCTTTTACTTGATTATATTGTAATTTATACCAGTTAGTTATAAAAACTGAATATTTAAATAGAGGAGTGTGACTTAATTATAGAAAAAGTTTTTAACTTATTTTTTAATGTGCATTCTATGCTTTTCTTTTATGTTTTGTATTCCTAAAAGGAATTAACTTTTGATTAATTGAGCTGAAAATAACTAATGGAGATTGTTTTACTTAAAACCAAATAACTATTCTGAACTGGAAGTTCTATGCTGGGAATAGGCACAGTTAATCTGTTTGCAGTAAAGTCTTCTGGCGGGATAAAGAAGGAAGAGCAGAACGAATGAATCATTTGGATATTATCGTGAGGTGTATCATTGAGGTGTTTGTTCCAAATTATAATGCCACAATGTCAATGCAGCTTTTCAGGCGCCTGAATGACCGAGTGTCTAGCACTCAGTGCCACAGATTTCGGCAAGTCCAGGCTGTGCTATGGATATTTGTAGTGGTTCGAAATCCACTTATTAAGGCGTATGTCCGTCTCATATGACTGAAAAGCGTTGCAGAGCCCAGACAACTACTCTGGGCTCTGTGACAACTGTTACGACTTCTCCACCGCATCATTCCCAAACTATAGAGAGGCAACTCAGCTCTAGGCACAGTGGTATGGTGTAGTAGTAGTGCAGCTTTTCAGGCTTTCCTTGGAACAGGTTTGGTAACGCTTAATCTGCTACATTTTTTTTTCTAGTGGCAAATATCCTTCTGATAAAAATATCCGCCCTTTGAAACACTAACAGAAGTCATTTTGCTAAATATGTATATGTTAGTTTTGTTTTATTAGTTGATTTTTTTGTGGTTTCTAAAATGAGTGTCCTTTTTATGAAAAAAATCATACTACACTCATGAATTAGCAATACGATAAATAGCCATAAAGTTGGTTTATTTTCCATTCCCACTGGTGAATCTTGACAATATTTCATTTACTTGTTTGAGAAAGAAGCATATACAATAATACTTGCGAGTGTCTCAATAAGTATTCATATAGTCGCCTAATAAGAAACCTAATTAATTGCTTTCCATGTTTTTCCGTACGATAACCAAATATAGCAAAAGAAAATATTAATTCTCCAGGAAGATCGTGGTAGATGTCCAAATAGATCCTCTCATCTTGGTCAAAATAAAAAATCATAAAGAAAAGTTATCCTAATATCTACGTCAACAATCTTAGGCTGCTAATTAAGAAAGCAGTCGCAAAGTCATCCTCTTGTAAAAGTCATTGTATCAGTTCTTTTCAAATGTTGTTAAAGATAACAAGTGCAATCAAATACTGTATCAAACATGTACGAAGGAGAATAGTATACAAGATGTTCAGCATTGTCTGTACCCCTTACACTACGCCTCCGAAATGGAAAGTTTAATTAGACACCCAAACATGTGAATTGGAGTTTAAGTGAATGGAGATCTATGCTCCTTTACTAATGAGTCCAATTTTTGTTTGAAAAGTGATTCAAGAAGATTGTTAGTCTGGCCGCACACGGGAACCAGCTATCATCTCAGCTACATCCATGAAAGAAGCATATATGGCTGGACCTGTGTATGCTGTGTGGGCAGATATCTCTTTGGATGGCAACGTTGGCGTATATCGTTCTTAGATCCAACATTACTGTTCAGTTATGTAGACATAACAGCAGCAGAGAGGATGACATTGACAGAAATGAATGAGATAAGGGTTTGCAATAAAATTGTCAACAAATAAGGGGTTCATGAGCCAAATAATAATAAATCAAGTGACGCGCATTGGAAAATATTTTTTTGGTTTTGTTACGATATAAACTTATTATTATTAATTACAGTATATTATTATTACAGTAATTTATTATTATTATTTTAATTAATATTATAAATTTGGTTTTTATTTTATTTCATATAAGATTCATGTGATATTTAACTAAGCTCATGGACAGAAAACATTCTTCTATTTTTGTGCTAGTGTCGTTAATACTGTATCGATTCCGCCCTGTTCTTAAACGTAGTGCGTCTGTGAAAGGTACCAAATTCGTCTTCTGAACCTTATTTTAATACCCCTGGTGCCTGAAAGAGCCGTCTCCAACAAAAAGCCCGTCGACTATTTGCATATAGACTAGAAGTTGTGTGTCGAGAAACTCCGAAGGATTGCGGAAAAGTGGAAGAAAAAAACATTCTGAATAGTCGTACTTTCCTCTTATTCATAGAAAACACACTTTTGTTTATACGCTGTATGGAAAGGTTGTGGTGCAAACTATTTCTTTTACTAGTAGTGGGATGCATAAAAAGCAAACGAAATGCTCGGACACAATGCAATCGAAAATAAAGCTGGTTTCCAATCTACTGCAAACAAACATTTCAATAGATAAACAAGGTCCAACATAGGGTCTCCAAAACATAGGTCCTTAATATGTTTATGTTGTTTAAGTATTTCGGAAAACCGGTAGAGGCTCAAAAAATAGTTTTTAAATAAGTTTCTTTCTAAATTTCTATTATAGTAAGTTCCTTTAAACATAAATTATAAAAAATATAAATTTAAGTTTTAAACCTTTTTAATACGAGTATGCAGTATTAGGCGGGCTAGATGAAATTCGCTTAAATCTAATTTGCATAAATCGGGGTTTCTCTTCGCATATAAATACAAATAACATTTATTTAATTGGTACCACGAAAACACTAGTTTACCTAACAAACACTGGTACTTAACAAAAATACTAGTTTAGAAAAAGTATTTAATCAAATTGTCAAATCAAAGTATTTAATTAAATACTTTATATATTCACTCCTTGCACTATTTTTCCACTTTTGGGACTGAATGGCCGAGTGTTTTCGGGTTCGAGGATATTTGTAGTGGTTCTGAATCCACTTTAAACCGTATGTCCCTATCTAATATGACAGTAGAGCGTCACGGAGTCAAGTCAGACTTCTACCTACGGATGCTCCATCACAATAGAACCTGCCCCTTTCTCCTTCAAATATGAGTCAACACGGGTTTCTTGGTCTTGATGTATATGTCTTGCAGGTGGGATAAGAAACAACAATATTTCTCCACTTCTAAAATTTTCCACCCTATAAAATATTTCATATGTGTTTGGATACAATGCATTACACATTTACAATGGTTTATTATGTTCGCGAAAAATGTTGGCCATAAAGGGAGAAGAAAATATTTATGCTGATAATTTTCAGTAATTTAAAACACATTTAGATGGAATTATAAGCCAAATTTAAAAATCAAATCGGAAAGATATTTATAAAATAATCGTAGATAAAGAAGAAATAAATAGAGCAGTGGCTCATAATTAAGAAATTTCCTGATGGCCATTTGGCTATAAAGCTCTGTTCTTTGATGCTTCAGGTGCATATCCTGGCTTGGTATGTATGTTTGTTAGTGGTTCATAATCCACGTTAAACTGTAGATAACGGTCTAATTAACCTAAAGTGTGTAAAAAAAGGCAGAGAAATAAACCAAACCAAATCATAATTAAGAAATGAAATTGAATTGCTCAATGCTAATTTAAAAAAATTTCATTCGTATATTTAAAATATATTATATTTTAATGCCTACTAGCAGTCATGGCTTGGCGTAACTAAGGTTAAGGTTAAGTTAAGGCGTTTCATATGTACTTCATAAACATTAATTTAGCACATTCTGTTGATAAAACATGTCAAAATTGCAGAATTCGAATTTATTAATTCGCTTCAAAAGAAAGCTTATAATATCTGCTTTATTTATTTTATCTATTTGATTTGTTTGTCTCATGCCACCACTTAATCTAAAATTTGAAAAAAAATAATCTAAAATCCGTTCATTTTTCGATTTAAATGTTTATACAAAAACAAGTAAAATCATTAAATCAGAAATACGAAAAAGACCATATGACGCGAATATTAATTAAACATTAATTAAATAAATACATAGTTAGAAACTGAAATTTAAAAAAATAAAACACAAGTGAATAGATTAAAATATTAAAAGAAAAATACGAAACTAAGAACAAAATATGTACTTCATAAACTATAAGCGTTAGTAAGAATATTGGAAAAAAAATAAAAAAAAATAATAACTACATCTTTATTTCAAATAGATTTATAGTATCTATTTATAAAATATTCTATTGAAATATTTGTGGGACTTTTTTGAGACAAAATTAATTGCAAAATAGTGATTTATTATTAAAATAATGAGTTAATAGAAAGTGAATCCCTTATGAATTACTTTCAAATTATAAATTTTTGAAAATGTCACCAATTATTAACTATACTATAATCAGAAAAGTCCCTTTGCGGCTGTCAAATTCTTTAATTTTAATTGAAAATTGTGTTTTATGTTGAAATAAATGTCAATTAATTATTGAATCTCTTTTCAAAAGTTAAAAAAAAAAAAAAAATCGTTTAACGCCAAAAGTTTTAAAAAAATCGCCAAAAATTCTCATAACATTTATTTACGACGATGATTTATTGAAATGTAATCATGCAAAAATCCTTTCACTTTCATCCATTAGCAATATATAATCATACATAAAGCTCCCGACAACTCTAATGGTCAGAGTACATAAATTTAAAAAAAAACAATACTTAATAGAGCTTTGATTTGAAACTCATTAGTTAATTTGATGACGTTAAAAGACAAATAGCAATCTCCGTTGTTAACTATTTGCTGCCATTGGCTCAGAAAGTTTAAGACACCTAAAAAAAAAGGTACTTAAATGTAAACATAAAAATTAGCTATTCATTTCTCATAGGAAGTGACATTAACTACTGACTCTAATTGGTATAAATAGAATAAAATTATAAAGGATGTGTTATTACAATTATTTAAATGATCATTTTAAATTATTTTTATTGCTTACAAACGTTTTTGAATGAAATCAAACAAATTTTTCTTAGTAATCATAACAAGACGGTAGCATATTATGATATTGAATGAAACGACTGTAATATTAAAACTGGTTTTTCTGTAATTTTAAAAAGTATGCAAATTTCGCTACAGAAATTGGTCATTATAATATTTTTCACACGTTATATCGATCTCGGTTTCTGTATTGGAAATTTTGAGCTATCCGTCAATTAAATATGTTAATTAATTTTATTAATCAACTAAAGCCATTTCTCATAGGAAGTGTCATTAATTACTTTATTGACTCTATTATTTTATTGCATTTATACCACGTAAAGATGTGAGGTTATTATTATTTAAATAAACATTTTGAATTATTTTTATTGCTTACAAACGTTTTTAATGAAATCAAGCAATTTTTCTTAGTAATCATAATAATAAGACTGTAGCATGTTATTTAGATATTGAATGATACGATTATAGTATTGATACGGGCCTTTTCTGAAATTTTTTAAAATATGGAAATTTCGTTACAAAAATTGATGGGTATACTATTTTTCACATGTTGAATCGATCTCAGTTTCTGTAATGGACATTTTGAGTTATTTGTTAATTAATCATGCTAATTAGTTAACTACTTATGTAAATATTTAATCAAAATTACAAAAATTAATAAGAGTGCCGCGGTTTGTTTTTTTAACTTAATTGCATTTATAATAGGGGAGAAATAATATGCTGTGGTCAAATGAATGCTAACATAAGCAGAAATGAAACGAAAAAAATATGCATTACAGAAACAATAAACAATGATTATAAACATGAATAAAAAAATTATGAAAATTTCGGTCTATGCAGTATAAAATAACAAAAGGCTATTATTCGGCAAAATAATGGCTGCAATTTATATTTCTGGTGTAATAGCTTTGTGGAATGATTGATTGTCCGCTTTCTACTATAAAGTGTATTTAAGTGATGATTTTTCCATTTAGTCCATGAATTAATGATGGTCTATGTTCCACTGAATGTAGAAATGTGGAGATGAGATTTTAAGAAGCTACGATTCTGTAAGAGAATCAGTTCTATGGAGAAACTAAATAATTTATTACACTATAGAAGTAAGCAGAAAGCATCTCTTGAAAGGTTCAATCTTTTGGGGTATGTTGGGAATGGACCATGACCACTTGTAAATATAATTTCTTTTTGAAAGAATTCTATGATTTGTTTTTAATATTTAGATATATTTCGCTCTGTATTACTATGGTTACAATGTTTCCACTCCTGTAATAGACAATTATTCAAGTTATTCTTGAAAAATGAAATTGGTTATTGACGATCAAATTGTATCGTCGTCTTATAACGCTTGCTTTAGCAAATTTATCTGCGTATTCATTGTCATGATAGCCTACATGCGCTTTTATCCAAATCAAATACATGGAGTTATCGTTTAAAAGATTTTGCAGAATTTCTCTGACCATTAGATGAGGGGATTTGAGATTAAAGATGGCAGATAGATTTGATTGGCTGTGTGTCCAAATCGATACTGGAGCATTTAGAATTTCCGGATATTTTAAAGCGTCTTTGATCTCAATAAATTCAATTTGAAAGGTAGGACATTGTTTTGGAAAGTTTTCCTAAATTCAGGAATTAATTTGTTTTATTTGAAACAGCAGAAAATGCACAGCTTATGCGGACTTGTAAATATGTGAAAATATCAAAGAGCCATCTGTGAAAATATTAATTGCTAAAAAGTACAGTTAAAGATGGTGTGCTTATTATAAGATCTATGCCGAAATTTGTTGGATGTATCTTGAAACTTTTGCTTTTTCATCGAAGCCACTTAAATTAAAATTAGTGTCATTCATTGTAAACATTTTTAGGACTTTAGTGATTTATATGAAAATCGTCTCATATTTAAGTTTCACGTATAATTGTGGTAATCCACTAACCACTTAGTTGAATTTTGCGAAAATTTTACCGCCTCCATCGTATGTCCATTCAATTTCACCCACATCATTCCCAAACTGTATAGCGGCACTCGGCTCTAGACATAGTGATTTGATGTGGTGTGTAGTAGCAGCAGTCATATTAGACTGGGGCCTAATGGCCGAGTTTCTGGCGCTCGGTGCACAGGTTTCTAGTTCCAGTCCCGGCGGTTGCATGGATGTGTGTAGTGGTTCGGAATTCCCTTTAAGCCGTAGGTCCCAGTCTCGTATGACTATAAGAACATCAAGGAACACAGTCAGACTTCCATCCACATCATTCTCAAACTGTATATGGGGCATCTCAGCTCTAGGCACAATGGTGTGGTGTAGTAGTAGTAGTAACCACTTGCAAAGTTGGAGTTGTGAGATAAGTTCCGGTAATGAAAATGATCTTTGTATTGAAATAAGTGACTATAGTACTGATTACTATATTGTATTTGTATATTGTATAAAGCATTTTTTCTGTGTTTTTGATTGATTCTCCTGTGTTTCTTAACTATTGCCGGCAATTCTATAAAGACAACTAATTACTCGTTGGCTGTTCTTTAGGATGCTCAATCCAATTAAGTTTTCCATTTAGTATGAAGCCTAAGTAATGGAGGGTCTTCTTTCTTCCATCAACCGCCAAGAGCAAGAATTTGTTTTTTTTTTAAATGCATCAGGGACATTAAATTCTCTTTATGCATGTCAATAGAAGTCTACTAATAAGAAAAGAGGAAATTCGTCGCTACTAGAAAATGTCTTAGTTGCATGTTGTAGAGCAGAAAACCTGGGAATCCTGATGACACATTTGAAGTTGAAATTGCATTAGCTACATTTGTACTACAAAATACAGATATATAATATAAAAAAAAAAAAAAAAATTTTAAGTCAATTCCTACCTTTTTTTTTCACTCTATTGCAGGAAAGTCCTTTACAAATAAAGTTGAATATTTCCTCTTACGTCTGGCGCCATCTATTGGTAGATATATGCAACTTTAATTAATTTTAATTTTTTCAGATTTAATTAAATAATGAATTGATATTTGAAAAAAACTGTATTAACATCAAGTGTCATCCATTACAAGCTCAAAAAATGTACTTGAACTTGAGTGGATGAATAAAAAGTATTTTATGAACGATTGAAAATTTGAACAAGATATATATAGGGAGAGTGTGAGCTAATAGTAGGAATTGAAAAAAAGCATACCTTAAATCATATCTAAAATATTAAATATTTATGCCTTTGGTAATAAAGGAATATTTTAAATTCTATCCATTCCTTCCAAATGCTCAATTATAGTTTCAACATTTTAATAAAATACCTGTAAATCTAATATCCTTCAAAAGTATTGAAGCATTCTTAAAACAAAAGAATATTTTTCAACTTTTAACTGCCATGACCTTATCTGCTGATATTGGAAGGAATAAGAAATAATGTCGGAAAGACATCTTCTTCCATAAGCTTTCCAATGTAGTTGATGACTTAGCAAGCATTACTGATTTTTATTCTACAAAAAGAATACTTTGTTACGAAATGGATGTTGTTAGTTAAGGATTAAGCTGAGATTCAGTTAAAAATGAAAAAAAGAAAATATTGATCCAACGAGAAAAGAAACTTATCTTTTAAAAATCCAAATCAAAAAATAATTCGATGAAGAAAAACGATATAGTTAAAAAAATTAACTTTTTGGATTATAACTTTATTGAAATTTTTATCTTTACTTTGTATATATGAAGAATCTTTTATTTCTTTTTGTACGTCAGCAGATGTAATAAAACTGCTATCTTTTTTTTTTTTACGTTCAATGAATTTTATAAATTTATTAACTTACAATTGTTTTTAATAAAAAGAAAATGTTTTTATAAATAAGAAGTTATATTATACTTTAATTCTCATTTACGATTTTAAATCAATGAAATTTTTATTTGTAAGTTAATTTAGTTAATAAATGAATATTTTATCATACTTTGATTTCAGATAAATAAGCGAAATTTTTAAATCATTTCTACAACATGTATCAATATAATGCAAAGTACTCAAAGTAACTATTGAATGTTTAAATTTAGTTCTATAATGCATAATTCTACTTAATAAGATTCCATTTGAATAAAAAAAAAAAAAATGAAAGCTTCTTATACAAGAGAAGAGATATTTTTATTCCAAACGCATTGTTCCGAAGTTGAATGTTTGTAGTTGTTGTTGTTGTTGTTGTATCCCTTCATAGTGGGAGGGAAAGGGGGCAGCTTCTGTTGTGTTGGAACCCCGTAGGTAGAAGTCTGATTTGGCTCCGTGTCGTTGAAGAAGGAGGGCAGTGCCTTCCGGAAGGTCTTTTAAGGGAAAACTACCCCGCATTTGAGTGTCGTATGTGAGGAAACCCGTAAAACTCCCACCAGGTAGTTCCACTCACGAGCTAAGATGCTGAACACCATAAAGCCATCGAGGTTTCTCGTTTCTGAAGTAAACAAGCCACCAGGAAATTGAGTGTCCTTATCCTCACTAGCGTCCTGATGTCCTAATGCTAATGCCTAATATCCTAGTCCTGAGGCTAATGCTTGATGTTGCCACTTGGCAGTCGGACATTCCTATCGGCTCTATTGATGCAGTCACAGGATCCACCGAGTATACTGAAAACTTCCACCAACAACTAGACAAAGTCCAAGAATCTATGTGGTCACGTGCAAGAAAGGAAAGGGACGGGGAGATTCTGTTATGATGAAGCACCAGTAGGTAGAAATCTGACTTCTGCTCCGTATCACTGAAAAAGGTTAGCAGTGCCTTCCGGAAGGTGTTTTTAGGGGAAACTGCCCCTCATTTGAGTATCGTAGGAAGGAAACCCGAAAACTCCTAACCAGAGTTAGTTCGAATCACGAGGCAAGATGCTCAACATCGCAAATGTAATCGATTTTTCTGGATTTTTGAAACAGTGTCTATAACAAAGCCGCCAGCGGAATGAATCTTCTCCCCTCACCAGCGGCGCACGTTGCTACTGAGGCACGAGTCGGGCGAATGTTTGTCGTGTAAAATAGAAAAATAGCACCCTGATCGCTTCACTCGTTGACCTGCATGGTTTTGATTCAATCAATTTCATCAGTGGACATGGCTAATACTGAAGATCCGATGAAGAATGTTTGTGGATGGTGGCTATTATGGAAATTGTTTCATTGACACTTTAAAAATTGAATTGTAAAATCCCTCTAAACTTTATTATGAAACCTCTTAGTTCATTTAAATTGTTGGTATTGTGTTAATTAGAAAAAAAGAAAAATCTCTTGATCAAAAGTAAAAAGATATTTTTATAATAGAGAGTGATATTTTATGAGATATTTTTAAAATATTTTTATAATTGAGAATAATGTTTTATATGGAAAAGAAAATTTTGTTAGAATAAACCATAATTATTGCAAAATATATGGTTAACATCACAACCTTTATATTTTAATTTTGTGTTTTAATGGAATTGAAAGTTTTATTTTAGAATTCTCCATAATGAAAATATAAGTAGTAACATCACAACCTTATATTTTAATTATGTGAATATATAATAATAGTAGTATAGTACCTAATAGTGAATATATCCTGTTTATTTTTAATTATGTAAATATTGAAAACTTGTATGTAATCATATCTTTTATGTTAAGTAATGCTGGTAAATTTATAATATTTTTTATTTACATATGATACCTGATATTATTAAAATATTTATTACTCATATTACTATGCTAATAAATTAGCTGATGGAAATCTTTCTAAATAACGTGGAGATAATGGAGAAAAAAAAATTACAAATTACGAAGATTGAATAGAATAAAGATGAAAGTAGCGTATGAAATTTTTTTAGCTGTATAGAATTCTATCATTTGGTTTACTCTGATATATTAAGAGAAGATAAAGGAGATTTCTATAAAACCTTAATAGAAAAAAAAATAATTTAAAAAATCAAAGGAGGAAAAAATGTTTTTATTATGATAAAGTTCTAAAATTACTTATACAAAGTTATGTCTTTAAAAATGTTTGCTTTAATGTACAATCATAAAAACGGATGATAAGGATGTTTTTCTTTTCAAAAATAATTTTATTTTATTTTAAATAAAAGGATTATGAAAGAGCCAGCATGTATTATTCAAAATTTGCTGAATCAGCATTGCTATAATTTATATGCTATTTCATATATGGTAGGGGCCTGAATGGCCGAGTGTTCACAGGTTTCGGGTTCGAGTCCCGGCGGTGCCATAGATGTTTTTAATGGCTCGGAATCCACTTTAAACAGTAGGTCTCGTTCTAACATGATCGTAGAGCGTTGCGGGGATAGTGTTACTCCGCGTCAGTAGCTTATCTTCAAGCTACACGCACCTCCTGGGTAGTGCCAAGTGAGTAACGTCGGTGCGGCGCTTGCTTTAAGGCATCAAAGACAACTGTCTAAGTGTTTGTCAACTGAATTAGAACAAAAAAAGTTAGATAGAGTTTTAAATGGATCAACTTCTACTTATTTTACAACAAATAAATTCACCTTCCCAAACCGAAAATAAGAGGTAAAAAGGATTTTTTTAATTATTTTTGTTTTCAGAAGAAAATACTTTTAAAAAAGAATAGATGTGAAATGTATGATTGGTCGCCTGATTCTACTAGAAACATGCTTTTTTGTGCTTATTCATATAGTATATATTAAAAAAAAGAATTCCTAATTGTGGAAATTGTGAAAATTCGAAACTATTCAAAAACTTTCTTTTCTCTCTGTAAGCTTGAAATATATTATTTATTCTTTTATGTATAACCTGTATGCCTTATACATACCAACTTTAGGACCTAAATGGCCGAGGGACTAGCTCTCTGACGCTCGACGCCCCAGGTTTCGGGTTCGAGTTCTGGCGGTGTCATGAATGTTTTTAGTAGTTCGCAATCCTTTTTAAACCATAGATTATGGTCTAATATGACTTTAGGCCATAGGGCTAATAATCTACCCGTGAAAAAGAGTCAAGTCAATCTTCTACCTACGGGTGCTCCATCCCAACAGAAGCTGCTCCTTTTCCCTTCAACGATGAGACCCACAAGTTCGTGGGCTTGGTCTGTATGTAACTGTCTACCAAGTGGGATAAGAAACAACAACGCAACATACCAACTTTAATATAATAATAATAATCTTATAGTACAGATGTTATTTTAAATTAATTTTACCTGAAATTCGTCTTAAGAAAACATTATTTGATGTAAAATAACGAAATTTGAATGTCTGTTAACAAAGTCTGCCTTGAATATAGGCTTTTCTAGATTTTTTATAATAATATAAGACTAATTTGAAATATGAAAGCTATGTATCGATATCGATATCATATCGATCATTATTGCTCTAATTTCAATTTCTGGAGAAGTCTTGATATTTCAACGATATAACTATACCAATGCATTAGTAAAAAATATCATATTTTTAAAAATAATTGTCATAGATATTTTTAAAACTAAAAATTATTTTCAAAACCTTATCAAATTGAAAGTATATTCGAGGAAGTATCACAAATTGGAATGCATAATATAGTTGCTTTAGAAAACAATCATTTTAAATAATCGAGATTGGATTCAAAAGATATTATAAGCCGCTACAAACAATTAATTTACTTATATTTTAATATGAAGCATATAACGTACTATGTTTGGTTTGCCGCTCTACAGTCATTTTGTGCACACTTTGGGCTAATAAAGATAGGGACCTACAGTTTAATGTGGATTCCAAACAACTCACAAACATCTATGCCCCTCGTCAGGATTCTAACTTGAAGCCTGTGGTACCAATGGCCAGAGCGCTAGCCAATTGGCTATCAGGCAGCTATAACCTGCTGAGCAAGACATTTAATTATGCATATGAGTTGTAACTTTCTACACGGGCCCAAAACGTTTCTCTACATATACCATAGCCATTCGGCTAAGGTTCCTCCGTGTCTATTACCTTCAGGAATTACATTCCAATATTGCAACTGTAATGTGTGGTTTCTGATATATAAGGAAAAATTTAAGACTATTATTTTATGCAAATCTCAGAAATTTCATATCAAGTCTCTGGCTAGGTCAAGATCTGGTTGACTGGTTCCGCTACTGATGGGGCGGTTTGGTGGCCAATTGGCTAGACCATAGACTGTACCATAGGCTTCAGATTTGAATCCTGACGGTGACATGGATGTTTGTTAGTGGTTCGGAATCCACATTAAATTGTAGGTGACTGGTTCCTCTACTGATATGGCGACTTGATGACCAATTGACTAGCGCTCTGGCCATTGGTAACACAGGATTCAGGTTCGTATCCTTTAGGTGACATGGATGTTCGTGAGGGGTTCGGAAACCAGATTAAACTGTAGGTCCCGATCTAATTAACCTAAAGTGTGCACAAAATGACATTAGAGCGACACACCAAACCCCTACTGGGGCATTACAATTCCATATACGTTACCTAGAATACATTACAAAGGACTCACTCAACGAAAATTGAGAATAAAGCCTTATTTTTCAGGTATAACCATCTAAAAATTACATGTCGTAAGAAAAAGAACCTGTAAAATCTTTCCCATCCGTTTCTCAAAGCAGTAACTTCAATGTATGTCCTCATTGCCAGAACCCTTTCTTTTTGCAAACTAGCTATCAAGACCAACACCAGGTTACAAATGAGGCTTAGCTTTATAAATAATGTATGGAGAAAGTAAAGGATATCTTCAAGAAATTGACAGTTTAAAAAAAGAATAACAGGAAAAAAAATAATTGTATTTCATGGCTGAAATACAATTATTTAGTTTAGTTAGAGTTTTATTTTTTCCTATTTGATATTTCGATTATATACTTTTACTTATTTAACAATCATTTTCACTTATTTAACATTCATTTTAAAACAATCATTTTTCCAAACCAGCCATACATTTTAATTTCAAATTCGTGTTATACAATGAAAAAAGTAACAAAACCCCAAAAAACTATTTTTACATTATTTGGGATTACACAGAAAATGTAAGTCCTTGTATGCTTTTTCTAAATAAGCGAGTGTCGCATTTGATGAAGTCATTGCAAAACTACATCCTTGGAGACCTTTGCTTCATATGCAAAAAGAATCCATAATTATTCTTTATTTTTCGATTACAATACAATGCATGCTTATTAAATGTGTCTATGCGGACTTATCCATCTTAATTTTTATTAACATGTTTTCTGAATTTTTTTTTTGTGTCCTTCTGTGATGACAATGGCAGAGATAATTAAAAACCGTTTCGGTTATTAGGAAGAACCTCCAGTTGTTGGAATTAACCAGTGTTTGGTTGTTGAATGAAATGTTTCAAAAAGCATTGACATTGTCTGCGTGTTATTTGAAATGTTGCAAATGAAATGAAAATTAATTGCATGTGTTTGTTAACCAAAATGTGGAATTTAATCTTGTCAAACTTATTAGCCGATGTTTCTAAATCGCATGAAATTTGATTATATACAAATTAACGTACTGGAAGAATACATTTATAATTAAATAATAATAGAGTGAACCAACTAATTGTGTGATAGACTGGGAGAATAAAATATCCAACAAAACGGCTTATGTTTAATTTCTGTGTTGAAGGATATAGAATGAATACATAAGCAGCTTAAATAAACTCATGTTGTTCAATCACTGTGAATTAATATCTTAACAGAGAATTATACCACCAGACAGTTACATATATTGGAAATAGGTTTTATCGTGGGGTTAAAATTTTGGGGATAAAATTTTTGAGCAAAGTTAATAACATAGTAATTGAATACTGATTAAATTGTAAATATAATATGTAATTGTATTTTAAGCCTTAAGCTAGCTGAATAAACCTTTAGAACATGAAAATTGGATGAATGGTTTACTGGTATATTCCCTGTTTTTGTTTTTCGAAACTTTCCTGTAATCTGGTTCTTTTAGTTTTCAACATGAAGTTAAACATTGGTTTGTGATTTTAAGTTACAAGCTTTTAAATATTTTTACCATAAAAACTTTTCTGTCTTCAGACTTTAGCATTCAAAAAAAGTTTAGAGTGGCTTTTTTTTTTTCTTTGCCAATAGCCCCGTGGTGGGTTAGGGCCGTCTGCCAACTGGCAGAATTCGGGACAGGAGATGTTTTCTTTTTAGTCTGCCGGACGCCCAACAGTCATTATAGACCGAGTGGATTCCGAACTTATTATATATGAACTTATTCCATTATTAAAGTGGATTCCGAACCACTGACAAATATCGATTCCACCGCCAAGATTCGAACCTGAAGCCTGTGGTACCAAACGTCGGAGAGCTAGCCAATTGGACATTCGGCTGCGCTGAGGTTTTGAAGATATCATGTTCTGCAAAATTAATATAATTTTTCTATTTGATGTTCAGCTTTTGGAAATAGGATGTCTGTTCTGCTATGAGGATGCTCAGCTTTTGGACACGAGTTACTTCGGTTAATTCCATATTCATGATTTAATTGGAGTCAAATATAAACCTAAGTTGAAAACACCTTTAAAAAAAGTAAACACCAAGTAAAACACTTGTTGTTTAATGAATTAAGAGTTTTATATTTAAAATCGTAAATATCCTGTAAAACAGTGATTAATTATTAAAAACTTCCAAGTTCATAATATTACTTATCAAAAGTTCTTATGCATTTTGATGGGATTTAATTTTATCAGTAGAAAACATATCGCCTCGACATTTTGAGAAAATTTAAATTAGATGTCAGTGTGTTTTCATGAAACACGCTAAGTGTCTAATCCATTTAAAAAGCATTAAAAGTATTCTTTAGGGGTTTGCATTTTAACCATGAAATTTAAATGATTGCTTTTGTAAGAAATTAAATTATGCCATATTACATTTTTATAGTTGACATAAGCTATACTGCTTTTCTTTAAAGAAAGAAAACCTACAGTTATAAAATAATAATCTGTCTTAAAAATTTAATTATTTTATCATTTATAAAAATAAGATTCGAATAAAATATGCATTTGGGAAAGCAGGTTAAATTTCGTCAATCTCTGGTTTATCATTTCTGGAGAAATTTCTTTTTCTGTGCGTTTAACAATACTTTCAACTATTGCAATCATTACAGTTTTAAAATTCATGATGTGCTCCATCTGATTTCCCAAAACACCCCTCGGAAACTAAAATTTAAGCTTTTAAAATATAACAAATTAAACCGGAAATTTATTAATCAATTTTTCTTCACCACAAACAAACGCATTTTACATATTGAAACAGTAAGCCTTTTTACGTATTAAAAAACATACAAAAGAAAAATTCCCTCATTTTTAAGACAATGATTTTTTCCAAACCAACCCTACATTTTAATTTCAAATTCGCGTTATACAATGAAAAAGTAACAAGACACAAAAAACTATATTTTACATTCTTTGGTATTACACAGAAAGTCATTGAACGCTTTTTCTAAATAAGCTAGTGTCGCATTTGATTAAATCATTGCAAAACTACAGCCTTGGAGACCTTTGCTTCATATGCAAAAAGAATCCATAAATTATTCTTTGTCTTATTTTTCGATTACAATACAATGCATGTTCATTAAATGTGTCTATGCGGACTTATCCATCTTAATTTTTATTAACATGTTTTCTGCTTTTTTTTTGTGTCTTTTGTGATGACAATGGCATAGATAATTAAAAACCGTTTCGGTTATTAGGAAGAACTTCCAGTTGTTGGAATTAACCAGTGTTTGTTGTAGCATAAAATGTTTCAAAACCATTAACATTCTCTGCATGTTATTTGAAATGAGAGGGAAATTAATATCTTTATTGCATGTGTTTGTTAACCAAAGGATGGAATTACTAATCTTGTCTGGGAACTTATTAGCCGATGTTTCTAAATCGCATGAAATTTGATTATGTATATATTAACGTACTGGAAGAATACATTTATAATTAAATAACAATATAGTCAACCAAATAATTGTGTGAAAGACTGGGAGAGTAAAATATCTAACAAAACGACTTATTTATAATTTTGTTGAAGGATATGGAATGAATACATAAGCACCTTAAATAACCTCATATTATGCAATCATTGTGAATTAATATCTTAACAGAGAATTATACCACCAGACAGTTACATATATTGGAAATAGGTTTTATCGTGAGGATAAATGTTTGAGCAAAATTAATCATAACATAGAAATTGAATACTGATTAAATTGTAAATATAATATGTAATTGTATTTAAAGCCATAAACCAGTTGAATAAACCTTTGAAACTTGGTAATTGGTTGAAAGATTTTCTAGAGTAATCACTGTTTTTTTAACCTTGCTGTTTTATGGTTCTTTTATTTTTCAATATCAAGTGAAATATTCATGTTTGATTTTAAGGCATAACTACTTATTATTTTATCATAAAAGTGTTTTCAGGATTCACGCTATTGTATCTTTTAAAAACAGCTTAGAGTAGGCTTCTTCTCCTTCATTGGTGCCTCTCGTCGTTGGTACCATAGACTTCAGATTCGAACCCTTGCGGTGGCATGGATGTTTGTTAATGGATTGGAATCTCCATTAAACTGTATATCCGTCTAATTAGCCTAAAAAGTGCTCAAAAAATTACCGTAGAGAGTCAAACCAAACCTTCATTGCTACTGGCAGTATCATGCATGTTTGTGAGTAGTTCGAAATCCATGTTAGATTGCAGGTCTGGGTCTAATTAGCCTAAAGTGTGCACAAAATGACAGTAAAGCTACAAACCAAACCTTTATTAGAGGAGCAGACCCATGGTGAGCCAAGACCATCAGCCTGCTGGGAGATTTCGAGACAGGAAATGTTTTCTTTTTAGTCAGCCTTACGCCCAACAGTCATATTAAACGAGGACCTACAGTTTAAAGTGGATTCCGAACCACCACAAACATCCATGGCAACGCCGTCCTCGAACTCGAAATTTGTGGCAGGGCGATAGTCACTCGACCATCAGGCACCTTAGAGTAGGCTGTTATAATTACGAAATTTGGTAAAATTTGATTATCAGCAAAAAGTGAATATGCAGTGTGAAGAAAGAATAAACAGCTTACATAACCTCACGTTGATCAAACACTTTGAATTAATATCTTAACAGATAGTTTGTACCACAAACGGTTACATATACTGTAGAAAGGTTTTATCATAGGTATAAATTTTTGAACGAAGTTAATTATAACTTTGCAATTGAATACTGATTAAATTGTAAATAAAATATATAATTGTATTTTAAGCTTTAAGCTAGCTCTGTAAACCTTGAAACTTGATAATTGGTTGAATGGTTTCCTAGCATATTCATTGGCTTTTTAAAACTTTCCTGTAATCTGGTTCGTTTAGTGTTCAATATGAAGTTAAACGTAGGTGTGTGATTTTAAGTCACAACTATTTAATATTTTATTATGAAAGAGTTTTCAGGCTTCACACTTTTGTATCATTCACAAAGAGGTTTCTTCCTCTTCTTCTTCATTGGTGTGGCCTGATGACCAATTGGCTAGCGCTCTTAACTTTGGTATCACAAGCTTCAAGTTAAGCGGTAGCATGGATGTTTGTGAGCGGTTCGGAATCCACGTTAAACTGTAGGTCCCGGTGTCATTAGCCTAAAATGTGCACAAAATGACGGTAGAGAGACAAACCAATTTTCATTGGCAGCCCCATAATTTTAACAGCCTCATGATCGGCCAAGGCTGTCAAACCGCTGCCAGGTTTCGAGACATATTTCCTTTTTAGTCAGCCCTACGCCCAACAGTCATAATAGAAAGGACATACGGTTTGACATTTATTCCGATCCACTAACAAATATCCATTCCATAGCCAGGAATCGAACATGAACCCTGTGGTAATACTGTATAAATACTTTTTTTGCTAAATGAAAAGATTTTTAGTTTTTTTAGATTTAAAATCATAAATATTCTGCAAATCAGATACTAATTATTAAAAACTTTGACGTTCATAATATTATTCATCAAAAAGGTTTAAAACATTTTTGTTGGGATTTTTTACCAGTAGAACTTGTACGTCATCCGATTTATTGAGAAAATTTAAATTAGCATATTTCATGAAAACACACAGACTCCAATGTCTACTATATTTAAAAAAAAAGTATTAAATATATTCTTTAGGTTTAGCAATTTAACCATGAAATTAAAATGATTGCTTTTGTAAGGTATTAAATTATGCCATATTACAGCATTTTTATCGTTGACATATGCTATACTGTTTTTTCTAAAGCTCTACAGTTATCATACAATAATCTGCCTTTAAAATGTAATATTTTTATCATTTATAAAAATAAAAATTGAATAAATAAACATTTGGAAAACAAATTGAATTTCGCCAGTTTGTTTTTTTATCATTTCTGGTGAAATTTCTTTTTACATATATAAATGTCTACAAACACTTTCATCAATTGCAATCAGTACAGTTTTAAAATCCATGATATACTTTATCTGATTCCTCAGAAGATACTCAAAAACTATAAGTTAAGCTTTTAAGATATAAATTAAACCTATAGTGTGGTAATCAATGTTTTTCGCCACAAACAGAATCATTTCACATCATTGAAACAAGCCATTTCATCAATTAAAAAACATATAAAAGAAAAATTCCCACATTTTTAAAACAATGAGTTTTCCAAAACCAGCAATACATTTTAATTTCAAATTCGTGTTATACAATGAAGAAGATAAAGCACAAAAACTATTTTTACATTCTTTGGGATTACACAGAAAATGTAAGCCACTGTATGCTTTTTGTAAATAAGCGAGTGTCGCATTTAATTAAGTCATTGTAAAACTACATCCTTGGAGACCTTGGCTTCATATGCAAAAAGAATCCATAAATTCTTTGTCTTATTTTTCGATTACAATACAATGCATGTTTTATTAAATGTGTCTATGCGGACTTATCCATCCTAATTTTTATTAACATGTTTTCTGCTTTTTTGTGTCCTTTTGTGATGACAATGGCATAGATAATTAAAAACCGTTTCGGTTATTAGGAAGAACCTCCAGTTGTTGGAATTAACCAGTGTTTTGTTGTTACATAAAATGTTTCAAAAATATTGCCATTGTCTGTGTGTTATTTGAAATGTTGCAAATGAGAGGGAAATTAATGCATTTATTCTAGCATGTGTTTGTTAACGGAAAGATGGAATTACTAATCTTGTGTGGGAACTTATTAGCCGAGGTTTCTAAATCGCATGAAATTTGATTATATGTAAATTAGCGTACCGGAAGAATGTATTTATAATTAAGTAATATTAATGTGAACCAACTAATTGCGGTGAAAGACTGAGTGAATAAAATATCTAACAAAACGGTTTATTTATAATTTCGTTGAAGGATATGGAATGAATACATAAGCACCTTACATAACGTCATGTTGTTCAATCACTGAATTATTATCTTAACAGAGAGTTATGCCACCCGACAGTTACATATGTTGGAGATTGTTCAAAGATTTATCCCCATGATAAAACCAAAGTAAATCATAATATTACAACTGAATAGTGATTAAATTGTAAATATAATACGTAATTGTATTTTAAGCCTTACGCTAGATGAATAAACCTTTGAAACTTAGTAATTGGTTGAAAGATTTTCTAGTGTAATTACTGTTTTTTTCCACCCTTCCTGTAATCCGGTTCTTTTAGTTTTCAATATCAATGAATCATTGGTGTGTGATTTTAAGTCCAACTTTTTAATCTTTATCATAAAACAGTTTTCAGGCTTCATGCTTTTGTATCATTCACAAAGAGTTTAGAGTAGGCTTCTTCTATTTAATCGGTGCCTCTGGTCGTTGGTACCACAGGCTTCAGGTTAGAATCCTATTGGTGGCATGTATGTTTGTTAGTGGTTCGGTGGCATGTATGTTTGCAGTTTATCCGCATTAATAATTCGGTGAATAAAATTATATAGACTGAAAGAGAAAAAAATTGGTCTAATGGCCGAGTGACTAGCGCTTTGTGTAAGAGGTTTCGGGTTCTAGTCCCAACGATGGCATGGATAGCTGTTCGAATCCATTTTAAACCGTAGGCACCAGTCTAATATGACTTCTGGTTGTCGGACTGACAATTCTACCTATCCTGGTGGCCTGATGGCCAATTGGCTAGCACTCTGGATTTGGTACCAGAGGTTTAAGGTTCCAATTACCGGGGTGGAATGGACGTTTGTTAATGGTTCGGAATCCACTTTAAACTGTAGGTCCGGTATAATTAGCGCAAAATGTCAGTAAAGCGACAAACCAAACAACTTTTATCAGTGCAACAGCCCTATGGTAGGCCAAGGCCGTCTGTCTGCTGGCAGATTTCGAGACAGGATATATTTTCTTTTTATGCAGCCTTAAGTGCAACAGTTAAAGGGGAACCAGGACCTACAGTTTAAAGGTGGATTACGACCCACTGCAAACATCCATGGCATGGCCGGGCCTCGAACTCGAACTCGAAATGTGGCACCGAGCGCCAGAGCGCTAGTCACTCGGCCATCAGGCCCCCTTAAAGTAGGCTGCTTCAAATTATAATTAAGAAATTTGGTACAATTTGATTATCAGCAAAAGCAACTTACAAAATATTTATTTGGATACAATATACGGTGAGTTTAAAAATGTCTGGTTAAATTTTAAAGATTAAAACTCTTCGTAACAAAATTTTTTGTGTCAAAGAAAAGTGAGTTCAAAAATGATTAGAAGTGCCAAATGATTAGAAGTGCACTTAATTAATCTCAGTGAAAATTTAAAAATAATTGTGTACAATATATAAAGACGGTTATCTTATGAGTAAATTCTAGATAAACATCCATTAAAGCAAAAATCAAATCAAAGCGCAAAAGTAATTACTTTTAATTATTAAAATACACATTAAATCATTATTATATTTAAAGTAATTAACTTTTTTGCCTTTGTTTTTTGTACAAATCATGACTTAAAATTATTGAAAAAACTTTTAAAAGACTTAATGTTATATCTATAATAAATCATTTCATGAAACACTTAAAATATGATAAAATGGATAGATAACAAGAGCTGAAAAGTGCCTTTGTTTTTGTACAAATCATGATTATTTAAAACTTTTAAAAGACTTAATGTTATATCTTTAAATCATTTCATGCACATTTTAAATAAAAAATAGATTTAACAAGGAGCTGAAAAGTGGGTATTTTTAATGAATTTTAAATAAACATTATGAATTATTAAGAATTGGCTACCTCCATTCCAAACAGTAAACAATGCCATAACGATTACTCAACAAGATCATTTCTGTGGTTTAAAGTATCATTCCTTGATTATTTAACATTTTGAAGCATTATTGAAATTCGAAAAGTGCATTGAATGATCTAATGCATGGGAGTTGCTTAATGGGAATTAAAATGGAAGATGCTTAATGACACAACGCATTAATTCAATAAACCATACAGATCTTACCACATCTGCTGCATTAAAATTGCCGCATTTTAGAATTACACATCTTGCATCTCAAAGGTAGATAAAAATTGATCTGCTGGATTGTTCGGAAAGCAATTTCGTTTTTTTCCCCAACAAAAGACTTTTCACCTCCAATTTCCTAATTAAATCGCATTGTCATGTTATATTTTGAGAGCCGATATAGCAAGGCTTGTTTATGAAAAAGTTTGTTTGATTCTGCACAATAATTTTGGGTGTCCTATAAAATATGGAAAGTCGAAATTAGCGTTTTCGTCATATTTTTCTTTTTTTATTATCGAAAAGATAAAAATGCTGTTCAAGCAATAAAAAATTATTCCATGTGTGTGTTGAAGATGTATTGACAGGAAGCCAGTGTTAAACTGGTTTTCAAAATTTCGTTTCCGCAATTTCCTGTTCGAAGTGTACCAGGTTCTTGAAGGGCAGTTGGAGCTAATGAAAACAAAATAAAGACATTGATTGATGCAAACCGCCGAATAACAACTCGTGAGATAGCTGAGAGATTAATTTTTATCGAATTCTATCTTTCATGATCATGTGAAACGCCTTTTTTACCTCACTAAACAATCCGCTAAACAAGAAAATTTCGTATAAAATGTTCTTACCTTTCTAGTCCGACGAACCGTAGAGGAGATATCTGGAGAGTCGAGATGTGTCAGGCAATTCAAATATTTTCTCAATACTTTTTCAAATTATTTAATTGCACACATTAGAAATTACGATATGGCACATGATTATAATATTAAATATGCGAACACATAACCAGCGTTTACCACGGATGACTACCAACAATGAAGTGCGGGGGAAAAGTTCTCAGACGTGTTACGGTTACAGTTTAAGTGGTAAGAATTCAAACAAAAACCACAAAAATGGTAAAAGTTTCAAAGGATTTCGAGATGTGTAGCAATATATATATTTAAGATATATTAAACAGTTATATTTAATTTCAAAACTCGACGCATGGGCTCCACATGTTCTTACGGAAAGAAATTTGCTCTATCGCTTGACATCTGTGATTAGTTTCTGAAACCAAGAAAAAGGATCGAATTATCACGGGAAAAAATGGGTTCACTACAACAATGTTAAAAACCAAGAGACTGTGAAGTAAAAAAAGATGAAACAAAGATGAAAAAAAAAAAAAAGATGATGTTTGTTTGGTGAGTTTTCAGATGGGGGTTCAATTTTTTTTTTGAATCTCTACCGGACAATACGACGATCAGTACTAAAGTGCACTGCCATCAACTGGATAAATTAGATGAAGGATCAGAATTGTCCAATAGAAAAGGTGTAGTGTTCCATTGAAATAATATGTGACCTCATATGATTTTGCCAAAATCTTTACAGCTTAGATGGGAGGCACTACTATACCAATTATATTCTCCAGATCTGGCAGCTTCGGATTATTTCTTGTTTCGGATTCTACAAGAGAATTTTGACAGTAAAAGCTTCTCTACAAATGATGACTTCATTTCGATGCTGGACACCTTTCTCAAGTTATTTGCTGCAGAAATGCAGCAATTCAGCGTTACACAGGCCAGAGAGCAGTACTGACCTTTTCACAATGTAAGTACACACGTATTGTGTTTACCACTAACAGTGTCACAACTGTTGGAATGACTTGAAATCATTTCCTTTTCCGTCAAAACCGAAAACAATCAAGCTCATTGAACATTACAATTTTTAATGATGTTAACTTTCCATTCCAAATACGTTGTCATTTCGATTCAAAATATCACTGCCAGGAATTTACGAATCACTTATGCTACATCGCCTTCTAATAACACACTTTAAAACCTTTTGTTGCACACGTTACCCCCTTCTTCAAATATCTTCAGTTAACTTTGAACCTATTGTGATGAGTGTTCTTTTTACAGCATTTAGAAAGTGGGACTTTTAATTATAATCACACTGTATAATTTCATATAACTAGAATAATACTATATAACCTTTTAGTATTATTGAGCCGAAGTGCTACAAGAAAACAGGGTTGGTCGCTTCTGACTCAGCCATAGTTGTACTTTGAATTGATGTAATTGAATTTGACACTCTTACCTACCTAAAACAATTTTTCTACGTCAAATGGAAATAAGAAAAGATCTCGTTAAACGTGGAATATTACACGGGATCGTCAAATTAAAATGAATAGTGATGGCTCTGCAATTTGGAAACAATATAAATAACAAACAAAGTTCTGAAATATTTCTCAAGACTTCCGCAAAGTATTCTTGGTGAGGAACCAAGCCCATCACGAAGCAACAAGCTTGACTAGTCAATTTTTTTTTTGGTTCCATTTGACTTTCATGTTGTATGTTTATAGAAAGAAATTACATGTCGGGAACACTTCCTGGCCGGGTATCCTTTACATAATGCCACTATGTTGGGATTGCATCAGTGCCAAAATTCGTTTGGTCGATGTGATGTGGTGGTAAATCTCAGCGTGACATTGGCGGGAAAGTTTTCTGTTTTAGAATACAAAGCACGGAACTTAATTGTTTTTGTTCACATTTTATACTGTCATGTGTTTGCCTCTTATGCGCTACCTTTCCTGAAAATTGAAAAACAATTCTTCTTTTCTCATTCTGACTCTCTTCTTTTGTTGTTGTTGTTTTTCAGGGTATCTTTCGTTTTCTATCTTATTCTAAATTCTTTTATGTATTAGTGAGCTGTTTCCATTGAAAGAAGTAGGAAATATTGGATTTTTGTGCTCAAAGAATCAATTTCTGTTTTCTATTCTGAAAGTATTTTGACAGTGAAGTCAAAGCTGGTGCCGTTGAAAACACATTAAATGATTTCGGACTGATGAAACGAAAATGTAGTAACAAGCAGCCTTTTTTTTCATTCAGGCACATTGAATGTTATTTAGAGCATAATTGTTTCGAAATTGTATTTTAATATATCCCACAATAATCTTTTCACAAAAATTAAAAAAAAATGCAAATACAAAATTTGATCTTATTCATAAAATTTAATTATTACTACAAAAAATATTTATATTAATTATTAAAATATATTACAAAAATATTTTCCAAATTAAATTTTTTTTGAATTGAAAACAAAATTATTTTCATAAGTTAAGCCCTTCAAAGGTTACATTTTCAAAAAGGAAAACATGTTATTTTTTTTTAAGTATTTTTATTTATAAATTACCCGAATACTTGATAGTATATTTGAGTGGAAGCTTCTTCACCCCTTTCGTGTCGTATGGCAGAAAACTCGAAAACATCCCACCGGGCAGTTTTTTTGGCTGTCAGTGTCATATCGATATCGATCGATGTTTGTGTTATTTATGCTTGTTCTTTATTTTTATTTTTAGAGTTAACAATTCATACAAAACAGAAACAAAGTTTGAAAAAGCTATAATATTCTAGAACAAGGGTGTCCAACCCCGCAGCCCGCCTTGAAAACATTTTTCCAGAAATTTATCCCACTTTTACAAAAATATATTTATTTTACAATGGCCGATGTAGTGAAAACCAGTGTATTAAAAAAAAAAAATAATTATTTGTGGAATCACTATATTCGAAAATTATTGTCGAAATTATAAAAAAAATTAACTTTGATTTTAAAATATATTCTTGCGAATATATGATAGATATTGCCATATAAATAATATCTGTTTAATATTGCGAATATATGACAGATATAATTTATGAGTTTACAGTTATGAGTTCGCAAAATAATTACATTATATTCTGTGAAGAAACAAATACGGCATTAGTAAAATAAATATTTTTAAATGATTTTTATTTATTTCGTTTATATTTATATATTTTTTATATTTCATTTTTAGTGTTACATATTTCTTTAAAGTGTGAGTTTATTGTTGTTATTATTATTATTATTATTATATTACCTATGTTTACATGTAAGAATAATAGTAAGCACAAAAAATAATAACTCATTCTGTTTCAATTTTTCACTATAAAAAAAAATGTCTATAGTGTGTCTAAATCTAATAGGGGGATATATAATTTTAAATGCGCCCCCTCGGAGTTAGGATGCATTTCAAAGTGGCCCAAAAGATGAGTTGGATTGGCCATCTCTGTTCTAGATAAAGCTATTTTTATTAATGGTGCTTAAATATTTTTATTTTTTTAATATATATTTACAGAAATTGAACAAAAATAATTAATTTTGCACCAATTTTTATTTAAACAAATTCAAGTGAATTAAATTTTTTGGGTCCTAGTAATTTAGCAATGTCTTAAAAATCGCTAATTGTATTGGTAAACTGATTTATTTTTAACAATATCTAAAATCGCTATACATAATAGTAGACTCAATTTAATCGTAAATCGCAGGATTTAATTCAGCAATGTCTTAAAATTAATTTAAACGTAAGTAGCAGATTTATTTAAATTTGATAATGTCTTAAAATCTCTAGACGTAACCTGTAGCAGATTAAATTGTAATTTAATTGATATTTAATTGTAAATAATTAATATTATTTAAATTAATTAATTGATATTGATTTGTAAATAATTAATACCATTTAAATTAATTAGTTAATTGATATTAATAGTAAAATTCTTAATTGATTTAATTTAATTATATCTCGAAAATCGCTAGACGTAGTGTATGAGCAAACTCAATAGTCTCTTAAAAACGATGGGATGTAATAATATTCCGATTTAATTACGTCTTGAAATCACTAGACGTAATCATAGATTTATTAATAGTATATCGTAGATTGATTTTAATTTTGTAATATCTTAAAAACTATTCATGTAATCATGCAGATTGATTTAATTGTAAAATTTGTAGACTGACTAAATTTAACAATATCTTAAAAATCTCTGCTACATGTAATCGTAAATGAGTTAATCGAAAATCTCTCAAATTGTTTAATCAAACAATGTCTTCAAATTAGAAATTAGTTTTTTGCACTTGATTTAACCGATTTTCAATCTTAAATCGAAAGACGCGTTTAACAAGATCTTATACATACAGATCAAAATATAAAACACATTAGTTATTATGTGTCTCGACTGATTAATTGCTTTATCTAATGTAATTAGTATAAGATAATTTTATCAGTCACTTGTTTACCAAAATGTACATCGCTATGTGTAGTATGCTACCGTTAGATTCGAATCTGATATTTATATTATGGACATAATAGATGTCCATATAAATAATGTGTTACCATATGCCTACCATTTGCGCCGTATCTTGTAAAAATATGTTTACCATTTTTCCTGAACTACAGTACTCAATAAGCTAAATGTTGCGTAGTGTATTTGCATGCAAAGCTGAATAAAAGAAAGCTTCAATATGTTTTCTTTTTAAATTCTTATTGAATGATCAATTTTGATATTTTGCAATCTGAAAAAGTTAATTAGATTTAATTAATTAGCTCTAAACAATTCTCAACTAAATGAGTAAATGAATTTATCGTCGTTTTATTTGAAAGGAAGAAAAGCAACATACCAGAACCTAATTCGAAGTGAGGCATGAAGAAAGACATTCTTTTTACAATTCAGAATGAATTGACAAATGATAATAATAAATGGAATAAAATAGTTCTTAAACCATTTTTCCTCTATGATAATATTTAGTGTTACCTCATAACTCAGCAATGGGCATTTATTTCTGTACAAGTTTTTAAGTCCAATAAAACCAAGTATTCTTTTTGGCTGAAGGAATCTGGCCTTCATTCTTGAGAGCGCTTCTTTTTTTGAGGCCCATTGGCTGGCACTCTGGCCTTTACACAGGCTTTTGAGTTCTGGCGTGGACTTTGTTAGTGGTTTTGGAATCTCTATTCCCTCGTATCTACAGGTTTCTTGGTTTTGATTCCGGTGGTGCCATGGATGCTTTGTAGTGATTCGGAATCCACTTTAAAAACATCAGCCCCGGTCTCATGACCGTAGAGTGTCACAAAGCCCAATCAGACTTCTTCTCGCACATCATTCCCAAACTGTAAAGGGGGCAACTCAGTTCAAAGCGCTGATTAGTGTGGAGGCGTGGTAATAGTAGTAGTAGTGGTTCGGAATCACACGTTAAACTGTAAGTTCCATCTAATTAGGCTAAAGTGAGCATAAAAGTGACCGTAGAGCAACAAAATCAAATCAATCCAATTTTTATATTCTTATGCATTACTTGTCTGCCGCTGTTGTTGATAGCCAATTGCCTAGCGCTCTGGCCTTCAGGCTTCAACTTGAATCCTGGCGGGGACACGGATGTTTTAATTTGATCAGAATCTACGTTAAACAGTAGGCCCGGTCTAATTAGCTCCGAAAGTGGGCACAAAATGACAGTAGAACAACAAATGAAACTGCTGTTGTTTGTTCTCTATCAACAAATCTAGCCTATCTTTCTAATTTTTATAATGCATTTGTATTCTAATTTTGCATTTGCTTTTAAAGAGCAGTAAATGAACGATTTTTG